>JASPKZ010007879.1:0-273805 GCA_030220185.1 Diploptera punctata
GCTCCTCTCTCTCTATCTCTCCTCTGTTTATCTCTATCTCCCTTCTCTGTCTATATCCCTCTCTTCTCTCCCTCTCTCTCTCTCCCTCTCTCTCTCTCCCTCTCTGTCTCTCTCTCTCTCTCTCTGTCTGTCTCTCTCTCTCTCTGTCAACTGAATGAATGCAATCATGTAGGGGTGTTGTTATGGGTATAGTCTTGATAAGTGCATGTTTGTTATACATATTTGTAATAGTTATTTATGTTATAAATATTGATAATGAGGTTTTACTGATGAATAGGGGAAGATTTCTATGACCAAAAAAGAAATATATGCATAGATTTATGACCTAAAAAAATTAATGTATGACCAATAAAGCTCAAAATATTACGTTATAGGTATGTGTATTATTATTTATTTTTTATATTTAGTGTTAAAACTATCAGGTGTGACAATATAAATTAAATTATTTAAATTTTTTGTCTTTAAAAAGTAACACAGACAACTTATAGCCCACTGTGCTCAAATACAGTATAAAGGGGAGAAATAAAAAAATTACTTTACGTATATCATAAAACTTATGAACATTTAAACTCTATTAGAAATATGAATGTAATGAGTTAATGACAAAGTATTCATTACTGACTTCAGTATGCATTGTCAGCTGAATTGTTGCAACTAATGACAATTTGCTGAAAGAAAATCCTCTCCTGTTTTATTGCAAGAGAAACTTCTTTCCATATCACATGATGTAATGGGAGCATACTTGAAGAAACTTATGTTATTAGGTAAAAATTAATGTTTAAAATTTTTCAGATAGTTTGTTTCCAAACAAAATGTTACTTACAAAGCTCAGTTCGAAAAATTCAAGAATTTTTCCAGTACACTAATAAATTTTGCTCAAACTTTATTTGCTACTATTCCTTTTGCAAGGTTTATCTCTTCTTCAGTATGTTTTACAACATTCACAGCATCACTTAATTGAGTATGTGAATGTTCTAGCTGTGTAATCTTGCTGGATGAAAAACCAAAATTGGGCTTCAAGTAAGCTAGGTCATTTTTCAGGTTGGTACTTGTAAACAAATCTTGTGCTATTTTTATTAATGATATGTATGCAGGATCAAATGAGCCAGTAATCATTTTCAGAGTATCATAATTCTTGGTGGATGTGTAAAGAGAGATATCTCCAAAATTGTGAAAAACGAGTTATCTAGCTATAAGGAGTGACAATTATTTTTCTGTGTATAAAAAAGAAAATATTGATACTGTAGGACAGAGCAATACCTTATAATGACAGTGGTGATTAGTATATTTCAGGGTATTTTGTGGTAACTCATAATTTTGGATTCTTGGTGTGTAAAACGATACAATTGGAATTGAGATATCTCCATATACCCATCTGAGATGGAGATATCTCTCTATACACATTCACCCGAGAATTATTGCTGTAATATACTGCTGCAATAAGCCAAGTACACTAATGCAATTAGGAAGGCTGGGGAAAAAGCAGCAACCTCTGAACGTGAAAATATGCTTTTGTAAAAACTCTCTTTACATTTGATGATAATTTATCTACATCTGGATAGTTGCTGCAAACTTCTTCAACCACTCTGTGCTCCATGTGCAAGACATGTCACTTGTACCATCTTTAGGTGGACATTTGCAATCCCTTAGCTGCTTTTATCATGTAGGGAGCTGCATCAGAAACAAATATATAAATACTATCTCTTTTTATGTTATCTGGCCATAATAATTTAATAGAATTGTCAAACAAAATGGTAATGGTTGAATGATCTCTCCTCTCCAGCTGTTGACATATTAAGATGAAGATTTCTCCAGTATTGTCTTCTTTCAGAACTCCAATAATTACATTTGCTATGAACCTGTCATTATCATCAGTCATTTTGTTTAGTGACCCCCATATTTTATTGTCTCCAACATTGCATCTTATTATGTCAAATACTTCTTCGTAACATCCTTTCAGGTAGTCCTTTCTCAGCATCAATTCATTGGGAGCAGGATAACTCATATATTTCTCCAGAAATCATGTGGAGATTTCATTTTTGAGGATTGTTACATGAAATCATCATACTATAAAGATTTATTTTAAATTCTAAAGTGTTCTGCGATGAAGTTGAGATGCCAGCATAGTTCTGGAATAATAAGAGTTTGTTTAATCTCCAGTGCAGATTTCCTATTTAAACAATTTTTGTGTACTTTAGAATATCATAGTCATACTGCACAGTGAAATGCTTCTCAGTTGCAACTTTCACCTCATATAATTTATATAATAAAATAATTCCGTGTGTACTAAATATTTTCTCTACAAATTCTCTACCATCCATCCACAGTAATTCTGCCCGAGGGCAGGTCTTTCAATGCAATCATAGCATTTTCATACTATGCTTTGCAGCTTTACTAGGGAATTTTACATGTGGTAGCTTTCCATTGCTTTCCACTCCGGTGAAGGATGATGATGATGATGGCCAGATGATTTTCAGGGACCGTTGGGCCCAAAGCTTCCTGACATTTGTCTTATAGGTGAAGAAAAAACCTCACCCAGGAGCCTGTCCTGACTGGGAATCGAACCTTGGCCCGCTGCGTGACAAGGCAGCATGCTACCTCGAGACCACAGCAGTGGACTTCTCTACCATAATCCTGCAATTTCTCACTTATATTGAACTTTTATAGGAATAAATCACTATGAGGTTTAATTTAAGATAAATTAAAATGTTTCATACCTCTCCTCATAACCAGTCTTCTAAGTATATCGTGATTTCAAAGCCTTGGCGGCCTCATCTTTAGTAGTATCTTGAGACTGATGTTATGTCGATCGGAAGAACTACTTCTTCTTCTTCCCTCTGTTGGTGAACCAATAATTTCTCACTTACTGAACATTTTGATGTAGGCATATTGGAACAGACTGAGGGCACAAGGAATGATCACTAAAGGGCAAGATGAAAGTTACAAAAACTTGACAAATTCTATGAAAACTATCTGCCTCTCCACCCTTTTGTATTGTGCACAGTATTTGTTCACCATCCAAACAATAGAGGCCTACCTGCTACAAGAAAAACTCATATTCCCCAGATAGTTCAATTATTTGTACTGCATTTCTGAGAAGTATATTGTATTTTTTTATTTTTGAAGGAAAAATTAATACTCGAACCCCAGATCTCTGACTCTGCACGTCAGTATGATAACCATTACACCATCTTGGCTCCAATACGAATGTCAACAATTCTTTCCATTTATACAATTCTCTTTCATCCGAAGCCCGATAGCCATCGCCACCAACAATGCCATCTGACAATTTTTATTCTAAGTATTTTTATTATAGAATTATGTCTAATTCTGGAAAATGTTAATTTAACATATAACATCACAAATATATTGCTGATCTAACTTGTACTGAAAACTTTTTGCAGTTTATCAAAATTTTATCTCACTTCTTTAGTGTTTCTCATTTTATATGAGAAATTCTCAGAGTAAAAAATTGTAATGCAAGATTTGTTGAATATTACATGAAACTTAAAAAATATGGATATGTACATATAATATGATATAAATATGCAGATTCATACTAAATACATTATAAAAATTGAAAATGGCTAAATGTGCAGTTACATGTCTAATAAAAGCTTTTGGATTTTTATCATATGATTTGAATCAAATTTAAATTAGTCAGAAGCCTGAAATAAAGAAAAGGAGAAAAATATGACATAATTGAAATCCACCCCCCTACTGATGACTTGAGATTGTAAGAATTTTGTAATAAATTAGTAAAACTCTTTCAAGCCTTCCCAATATACACGATTTTATTTCATATTATGTCAAATTCCATTAGTTTTACTTAATAAATAAATATTAATATGTACTATACATGATACAAAAGTAATTCCTAAAATATGCTTAGAATGAACTGATGGTATGCATTTTTGAAGTTTTGACTATTTCAAGATAAAAATTTGAATGAAAATAATATATCTAAAATATGAGCTAACAAATTATTAATCATTATATAATCTCATAGTAATGTGTATCCAGCCTTTTTCATATTCTTTGTAACAAAGAATCAATTGATTCAATCAATAGTATAACCAATTGAAAAAAATGAAATTAAAATTGTATCATAATTATTAAAAATATATTCTCTCTCTAAAGTAAGTCACACTTTGATGAACTTATAATTCAAACATTGATATATCTAAGCTAATGAATTATATCTCATATGATGCATTGGACATTAAGCTCTTCTTGTGAGGCATTGCATTACAGTCCAGTTCTTGCCAGACTCTAAACACAACATGTCAGGTGTGACTAGCTGCAGGTTCTTCAATCCTCATTTGATGTTCAGATAGGTTGCATGGTAGAGGAGAATGTAAACATTCTCCTTTATATAACCCCATAGAAAAAATTCACATGGGGTTAAATCTGGGGTTTACCAAGTCCATTTCACAAGAGCATTGTGAAGAGGTCAAAATTCTGGTAGCACATGATTAAGATAGTTGCAAACCTGAGAGTGCTGGGAGACTGCTCTCTATTTTGCTGGAATAGATAATCATCTAATTCTTCATTCAGTTGTGACATTAAGTTTGAGTATGTTAAGGTAAGATATGGAATTAGTAGTGTCAGTCATAAAAAATGGACTGTATGACTTGCAATGTGACATATTGCAGGAAACATTCAGCTTGGGTGAATTTTGTTCATACTCTATGATTGTATGGATTCTCGGTCCCCAAATTCAGCCGTTATGACAGTTCACTTTTACAGGACCAGAAAATGCCATTGTTGCATTCAGTACAACATCCAGTCAACCAAGGAAACTTCAGTGTAAACAAAAATAAAATAAAGTAAAATAAAACATAAATGTCCAGCAAGCCATCAAATGCCAGTTTAGGTATGATGGTGTTTGAATTATAAATTTATCATTGTATGATTACTTTAGAGAGACAGTGTATATTTTTGTGAAATGAAATAATTTATTTTTAGTTACTCTTATATTGAAATAAGTACTTATATTAACATATTATTTTAGTCCATATAATTTATACTGGTTACACTTCCTTGCTTGTAAAATTGATTATCAAGTTTGCTATGATTTAATATTTTATTTTAGGAAGTGATATTTTGAGGTTATTTTAATTAAATTATTTTTAGTCTTCATCTTACTTCAATATTAATGTTGATTTATTCTTGAACATTTTGATTGTCATAATCATCACCAGTATCTTGCCTAAACTCTAGTCAGCAAGATGCTGATGATGATTATGATATAATCGAAACATGTTCAAGAACAAAATCAACATTAATATTGAGGTAAGATGAACAGACTAAAAATAATTTAATTGCTATGATTTATTCATAGCTTAGTGAAAGTTGTTTTCACTTCTATGAATATTAGAGCAAGATAGTTTAATTCCACTTTTAGCTATATTATAAGACTGCAAAGTATTGAAATGAGATGTAATATAAAATAAAATAGTATAATTTGATATAAATTGTTCACTAATTTTAATGATCAAATAACACCCATTTTTTCTTATAGATTAAGTTCATCCTTGAGCTGAGGTCTTTTTACTCTGGACGCCATGATGAAGATATAATTACTGGTTTTAGTAAAAACTAGATTAAAAATTGGAAATAAAAATTAAATTTTTAATTTCATATAAATTTAAGGTTAGGGTCCCTTCACAGACTGTCTGCTTCTGCTTTAAAGATTTAGTTTTTAAGAGTATAAAAATTAGAAACATTTAATCATTTTTAGCATTTATTCCATTACTGGGTATAAAGTTGCTTTAATATAAATAATTTTTAGAATTTACTCCATTGTTGTGTATAAAGATGCATTTAATATAATGCTTTTGTTGGATTTTGTGTAATGTTATTATTGAGTATATATTTTTCACCAGTACAAATGAAAAATGATAATATTGAATATCCATGTTACATGCCATCAGAAATATTGAATACTTAAAAAAATAAGTATAAGAAATTTGAAATGAGACTAAGAAATGGGTTCTGTAATTCGAGATGTTGGGGCTGTTAACCATCTTGTTTAAGGATAACCATGAATGAAGTTTATTTCATGAACTACATATTTAATATCTCCATATATTATTATTGGTTATTTAATCAAATCAGTGATGTTTTAAATTACAAGAACTTAGACTATTACAGTTCATGTCTTTGAGAGTTTTTTTGCTGTGTAGCAACAATTTTTTTGCTAGTGTTTGCCCCTTTTTGTTGTGGCCTTCTTTACTGCTTAAAATATTGGAGAATTATATACCATCATTGAAGAAGACCAGAAAAATAGGTCAAAAACAATATCTAAAATAATTTGAACACTTAATCCCTGAGTGGATGAGACAAGTGGATGTTTTGCAGTTAGCTGGGTTGTGCACCAAGTCATGTCACACCACAGATCTTTATATTCCTTTGTACCAAAAATGATTATTGAAAACTGACATTGACTGGGCCTTTCAGGAATTATTGAATAAAAAATTGCCACATATTGACGTTATATAAACATTGGTGTCTCCAACTTATGTATATCATATAAAATTGAAGTTAGTCTCCATTTATAAAGTTAAATATAAGGCTTTGTGCCTTGATATTGTATATTCACTTTCCATGTTCGATGTTATTAACAGTATTTATTTTAACCACACAATCCTTATATGAATTCTTAATTCCATAATATTTGCAAACTTTCCCCCCTATAATAACATTTTTTAAATATCCAAGAATGTTTTCCATACAATGTCTCTCTCAGTACCAGTCTGCCACAATTTCAAACAGTGGGACAACCAAGAATCTTTCTAACCATAGAGTAAAAAAAAATATATTCGTTGTTAATGCAGCGTTCTTTTCAGTTATCTTATTTCCCGGCTTTCTGCTGCATACCTGATTTCAATGTTTACTACTGACACCTGGGTACGCTCATCATTCCATCTCCAAAAGATAAACTGTTAATTGTTGCCCTTGTCTGTTCTCATGCCACCACCCCAAAAAAAAAATTACTATCTTTCTTAAGTAAAACACAAGGCAGAACAAATTCTCTTCAGTAAATTCCGAGATTTTCAAACTTTCGGGAATTAATAACAGTTATATTTGATGAGAACTCAGTGCTGTAGAGTGGCATAGTTTCTGTTGTAGTTTTTAGTTCGTGCATTTATAAGGTGTACGAATTTATAAGAAATATAAGATAGACTTAATTGAAGTCAGTTTAGATTCAATATCCAATAGAAGTTGCACAGTTGTTTAGTTAGAGTAACGGAGCACCTAGTGTAATATACAAATTTTTTTCTTTATCTCTGTATTGATTGAAACATTTCATTAATTTGTTTTTAAAGTATATCACTTAAGAGAGATACAACTTTAGAAGCTGATTGGCAACTGTCTGTAGCGGTAGGAATGCCACATAAACTAAAGAGCAATAATGGTAATTTATAACAAGCTGACTTTATATCTCCTGTTATTTTATAAAAAGAAGATTATTCCATTTAATTTTAATTATTTTTTAAACCTTACATGTATGAAGTGTATTATAACAAAATATTCAGTATAATTTGGCCTGATATCATGTTTTATTAAATAATGTAAGCTAAGTGATACAAATAGATCAAAGCAAAAGATGTTTTATTCAGATACGCAAGCTCTGATATTTAATGTACTTTTTTGAATAACTTCCATCAGAGTACATGCTAACATTAATTTCTTCCATCTCCATTTCTTTCATTATATAATAACTGTGTTTATGTTAACCATATTATTAAAAAAAGGCAATAAGTTGCTGTGTGGTGTGCATATTTTAGTACGGAGGCGAATCACAGTTAGTAATATAACACAGTCTAGACATGACCAATGTTTTAATCCTCCTAATATAAACAAGCACAATCAAATATTTAAGGAAGGAAAGTTAAGGTGTAACTTTCAATATGCTTTAAAACAAAGTAGGAGATGTGAAAATATTTTTCTGATATGGCTAGTACCCAGTTTAAATACAGAAAAAAACTGTAAATATTTGTTTTCATTAATATTTGGCCATATGTGCAAAAAAACATTTTTTTAGAACTTCCCATGGGAAAAACCCTTGTGATATTGGTTGTATGACTAAAAGATTAGCAACAATAACAAGCTTTCAGCTACACCAAGAAAATTATTTGAGTGGCATGAAAAGAATATTTGTGGAATTGATTTTGCATTTTTCACAAATGATGAGCCAGAAAAAAAAAATATATATATATATATATATACTTACTGCAGTCTCGATATGAGAGAACAAAATCAGTAAGTTGCACAAGAACACTACATGCTTTCATGCCAGCTTCAAAATCTGAAGCACTAGTTAAAGATTATTCTTTGTCCCACAAAAGTAAAAGTTGCACAAGAACACAACATGCTTTCATGTCAGCCTCAAAATGTGAAGCACTAGTTAAAGATTATTCTTTGTCCCACAAAAATAAAAGTTGCACAAGAACACACATGATTTCATGCCAGCCTCAAAATCTGAAGATTATTCTTTATCCCACGAAAGTAAATGTTCATTTATTTGAGCTGCATAAAAATACAATTCAGTTATCCAATCTGTTGGTTTTTGTTTGTATTAAGTTTTGTGGAATTTTATGTTAACATTGTGCTACAGAAATGTTTAAATATTTCTTTGGTTGTCTTTCTGTTATATAACTTTTTGACACAAGTGTGTGCATATGGACTCATATATTGCGGTGTGGTCATGCAGTAGCACTCCTACTCAACAGCATGTGCCCATCTGGATAAGTTAATTTATTACAAATTCATTTGTATACATCCCATTCTGAAATTTTCTAAGCATATAGTTGAAAAAGTAGGTAAAGCAGTGATATTTTATGTATTTCGAAAAAATGGTTGCAAACTTTCATTGGAAGCCATTTTAAAAATTTATTTTCGAGAAAGAAATACAGACACAAATTTTATGTAACCAACTGCCAGATGTGCTAAAAGTACATTTTATTAGCTTTGATATGAGTTCAATTTGATTAAATTGGGTTAATTAATAATGGAGATATCAGTGTTTATATATATAACAGTGCACACACCATTATGTAAATTTTGACTTGAATTAATTTTTCGATGAATGAAAATAAAAATAAAAGTATATTTTATTTTTGCCACTTCAAGAGAATAACATGTTTCATGCAAATTAGAAACATCAGGGTTAAATAAATTTCCTTTAATTTCTTTTCCGATTTAACATGGAATCACTCATATGTATTAATAATCTTCTGTATTTACAAAACTACAGTGTGTCATGAATATCATTCTACAGTAAAGAGGCAGGAGTGGATTTGCAGTATCATATCTGGCAACAATATTGCATGTTATTATGTAACTATATATACGAAGAAGAGATGAAAGACTAATAACAGCAAATGAGATGCGATTTATGCACCTTACAGCAGGCTATACAAAGTGGGACCATAAAAGAAATGAGAAAATTATGGAAGAGTTGGATGTAGAACCCATTCTTCACCATATACAAAACTACCAGAACAACTGGATAGCCCATCTTCAACAAATGACGTCTCATGGAATTCCAAAAGCTATGCTTCATTACTGCCCCCAAGGCAAAAGATCGCTAGGACATCCAAAAAAGTGCTGGATGGAAAACTCCTCTTTGAGACCGTAACAGGCCACACGGCATAATACTTGCATGGATGATGATTATGTAACTAACAATATAGTCTGGTTTTACAGATTTTGTCCCACACTGTAGCCAAGTGGTCTAAGCTATGGGACATATGCTGGTTTGATTCCCCATAGGAGAAGAAATATTCTCATATGTAATGCCACGAGTGATTTCCAATTTATTTAGAGAATTTGGAAATCAAGAGTGGCATTTGTTAGGACTATTTAACAAATAAAATTAAGCTGTTTACTCACAAATCATTATTTAACTATAGTTATTTTAAAATATTTATATATTTAATGTAAACGGTGATGTTTGAAAACAAATGAGAAACGATTGGTATGCTTCATTTGCTTCTTTTGTTCATCACTGCAACCAGATCATAATATTATTTATTGCCGAAGGATCGCAATGTTGTAAGAATGCACCCTAGTGGAGAAATTTATAACCAACGTTATAGGTATTAATTAATTTGATGACCTATGATGTAAATATGTCAATTATATTTTTCTGCAACGTCATTTCCTGGAAAATAATTTGTATAAGAAAATGCAAACAGTGGTTTCTTTTTTTTTTGTGATAAAATCAATTGTTACAAATGTTTTTATATTATCTATCGTGATTTCTGCTGACATTCATGCACTATATATACAATCTGGTAGCCATATTTCTTGGAGGGTCAATCACTGCAAAATAATGCTGTGACCTATTCAGAATGTTAAAAAGGAGGTGCTTTCTTTATTATGATAAACTTTAGTTGGCAAATTTTAGGCAAAACACAACTTTGCTTGGTTGTAAATAAAAAATCATTGAAATGTGATTGGTCATTGACTCCCATTTGGGGCATGAGTTAAACAGTCATAATAATTTGGCCAGTATGGGACCTGTGCCCAACCCAACATATTGAGGAATTTTGATAGTTGCAATAAGTAGCAACTTCAGGTTCAGAAAATCAGCTATAACAACTGGATAATCACCATGCTGACCACATGTGATCCGTGTTACTTGCTAGATGGTCATTATATTTTTCTTCTTTGAATTCACGACCCTTTGAATCTAGCCTTAGCTGCCATAGTAACAGCCACTCCTTTCTATTGTGAGCCATAACTCTTTATCCCCTGACTCCCAGAGTTCACAAATCCACCTCCACATAGTCTAACCATCTTAACTCTTGAGTCCCATATTACTTCTACCTTCAGATTTTGAATTGACAGTTAATTTTGGAGTCTGATAATCTTCCATTCTGATAACATGTCCTAGTCATTCCAATCTTCATGCTTTGATCTCAGCTATAATATCAGGCAAGTTATGCTGATGTTCCAACTCAGAATTATCTCTTATCTTCCATTTACAATTTTCAAATTTTGGCCCTTATATATCTTTCTCAGCATTTTTCTTTCCATGTCATTAGATATGATTAAATTCTTTTGTTCAATCTCCATGTCTCAATTCCATGCATCACTATTGGTCTAATGACCGTTTTACACTCTAACCTTAGTATTCTTACTTACGTATTTTTTGGATAGGAATTTAATAAGAGCTCTGGAATATATGTTAGCACATAACTACTTTAAGTCTAATATCTTCCTCAGATTCATTTTTTTAACTATTATGAGATCCTAAGTATGGTATTTATAAACTGTTCTACCTTTCCACAGTATTGAACATTAATTGAAACTTTATCATCAATCTGTCCTGTGCAAACTTTGTCATGTAGTCTTCTGAGATTCTTTTTGTTTTTATATCCTAATATACATTTTACATATCTCTTGAAGAAGTAATTCTTTTCCCATGTTGTGGTGACATCTTGAAGCAACTAACTCTCTTCATACCCGATGATGTAGTAACATTTTGAAGGATTAGTGTCCCTAAAAGAATTACTGGTTCAGGTTGGGTTTGATTTTCGGTAGAGCTGGATTCTCTTCTCAAGGTCGGAAGTTGGTACACGGGATAGAAAAACACTTTAAAAATCACTAATAACTGATTCTTGTAGAAATAGTTATAAATTTATTCATTTTGTAGGTTCCCAGCGGATGAAGTAAATTTAAGTGGTATTATTCTTCACTGTCAATTAAAATAAATTATTTTCTTTTCTTGAGTCAACTATTCTTCTTGTATCACAATTTTAACAGGAGAACTCTTATTGCTTCTATGTTTGTTGAAAGTTGTATGCAGAATGACTAGAGTAATTCTGTTATAATTTTAAAGAACATTATTACATCACATGATTTTATATTTAAATTCTATTGGTTAATATAATGTTTAAATTTGATTTGTTAAATCAAAAAGTTAATTGTTTCAACTTCCAATCAGAGTTTAGTATACTTTTATTTAAAAATATTAAATTAAGCAGGTGTTCTTATTATAGTTATAACAGAAAGCTTTATAATTCTGTCAACAATGACTTAAAACACAATTTTAAAAGCATTATTTAGAAAGACTGTTATATAATACAATTTCTTTAATTGTTACTGAGACATTTTTATTGAACAATGAACAACAATTAATTATTTAGATGTTTTTCTTTATTTAAGTTATATATTGTACCGGAGCTCGGTGGTAGGCAAGAGATCTCAGGGTTATGAACTCTTTATAAGCAAAAGAACAACGTATAAATGTACACTCAATTTTAACGAATCCAAGAACTCTTTATTTTCGGAGAAATACACTTTTGTTAATACAGTTACAAGTTTCATCTAAGAGTGGAGTCGATTAAATACTTAGAGGTCCACGTGCTCGAGTCAATATTTTTAAAGTCCAAATGCTTAACGGACTATAACTTTAAATTTAACTATTTCTCGGACGAATTTAATATTAACACTGAATCGGAGATCGCGGTCTGCAGGTCTACCATATTTTCATCTCTTGGACTGAGCGCCATTTTAATTTCGGAAACCTGGCTGACCCCTTCCATACCTTCGTCCCTTGTTCACCTAGACGGATATACATTGCTCAGAAATGACAGAATAGATAAAAGAGGTGGAGGAGTTTGTGCCTTTATATCAAATGAGCTTAATCCAAGAATTGTCCACAAGTCCCCTTCTGTATATTCCGCTCGCCCCGAGTTCTTATTCGTAGAAATTCAAGCCAGTCTAAAAAAATGTCTCTTATGCATTGTATACAAACCTCCAAAAATAAGGCACCTTTTGGATCTAGAAAACGCTCTGAACGATTCATTACCTCATTATGAACACGTTATTGTCGCAGGCGATTTTAATACAAATCTTCAGACTGACTCACCAGCCATACAACTTAAAAATATGTTCCAAAGCTTAAATATGACAATTGTTCCTCTCTCTGCCACACATCATACTGCTAGTACCGACACTCTACTGGACTTAATAGTGACTACACATCCACAGAAAGTACTGTCATATGGACAAATTCCTGCTCCCGGCATATCTGCTCATGATACTGTATTCGTAGAATACTCACTCCAATGTCCTAAAAGACGCTCTAAATTGATTACGTACAGAAATTTACAAAACATAGACGATACTAAACTAAAATCAGACGCTTTAGAACTACCTTGGTACACAATATGGAATCTTAGATCAGTTGATGAAAAAGTAGACACATTTAATACACTGATATTACAACTATATGATAGACATGCACCAGTAAAACCCCGACGATTTTCCCGCCCCCCTGCACCCTGGATGAATGACTCAATACGTGAACTTATGTCAAAACGAGACAAAGCATACCGAACATACAGACGACATAAAAATGACGAGAACTGGCAACTGTACAAACAACTTAGAAACACAACTACACAAACTATACGCAATGCCAAACTACGACACGCCCACAGTATAATCGGACCTGAAATAAGTGCACGGGACACTTGGCGAAATCTCCGTGCAATGGGACTTAGACAGTTGAATCCCTCAACTGACTCTATAGACATTTCTGTAGATGACTTAAATGAACATTTTACCTCAATACCCATGTCACCTCCAGACAACAAGACTAAAATAGACATTCTTAAAGACTTAACCCCATCCCCCCATATAGGAAGAGATAAATTTTACTTTAACGACATTTCGCCTATAGACGTTAAAAAAGCACTCAAGCGGATTAAATCCAATGCACAAGGAACAGATAACATCAGCATTTTAATGCTAAATAAAATCATTGACATTATACTACCCACAGTGACTCATATTTTTAATGCTTCCCTTATAACTTCTATCTTCCCTACTGTATGGAAACAGTCTAGAGTTCGGCCTATACCAAAAATAAGTACACCAACTAACTGTAATGACTACCGACCGATTAGCATCCTTCCGACATTATCTAAAGCCCTGGAACATATTGTACATAAGCAAATGACTGAATATCTCCAAGAAAATCACCTCCTTGATCCTTATCAATCCGGCTTTAGATATGGTCATAGCACAACCACAGCTTTGCTAAAAATTACTGAAGATATTCGTGAAGCCGTGGACAGACGTCAATTGACTCCTTTAACCTTACTTGACTTCAGCAAAGCTTTTGACACAGTAGACCACGACTTACTTATGATAAAGCTCAAGCACCTACACTTGTCTGACAGCGCTGTATCCTGGTTCGACTCATACCTGCACGGTCGTCAACAATACGTTTCATTAAACTCTAGATCTTCGTCTTGGCGCAACGTGCCGGCTGGAGTCCCCCAGGGCAGTGTTCTCGGACCTCTTCTTTTCTCAATCTACATAAATGACTTTCCAACTGTACTAAAGCACTGCCGTTATCACCTCTACGCTGATGATCTCCAAATTTACCTACATTCACTTCCCCATTCTCTCTATAACAGCTTGACAAAAATGAATGACGATCTCATATCCATCTTTAACTGGTCTTCAAGTATCGGTCTAAATCTAAATCCTAACAAGTCACAAGTAATTCTAATGGGACAACAAAGACTGCTTACAACCTTTGACATATCTACACTACCAAACATTACTATAAATAATATAATTATCCCTTATTCTTCTTCAGTAATAGATCTTGGACTACATCTAGACGCAAATTTAACCTGGCAAACACAAGTGAAACACATATGTAAAAAGACTTTCTCCATCTTACATTATCTTAGACGTTTAAAGAATTCTCTCCCAGTTTCGTTAAAACAAATCCTTGTGCAGAATCTTGTGTTACCACACTTCGATTATTGTGACATTATATATAATGATCTAAACTATGACTTGTCGCAGAGACTGCAGCGTGTTCATAATGCTTGCGTTCGATTCATTTTCAATATCCGCCGTTATGACCATATTTCCGAACACTTTAATAACCTCTCTTGGCTCCGTCTTACTGACAGACGTAAATTGCACTCTCTTTCACTACTTTTCAAGCTTCTGAATTCCTACATCCCTACTTACCTGGCGTCTAGATTTGAGAAGTTATCCTCTTACCACAATATTGACACTAGATCACAAGATAGCAGTCTGCTAACAATTCCTCTTCATAGCACTTCCTCCTATTCTACTTCCTTCACAGTAGCCTCTGCCCGCTCCTGGAATCTCCTTCCTCAAGATATCAGGGGTTGCCGCACACTTGGTACCTTTAAGTCACGCTTATACAGTTACCTGTTGTCTAATAATTAATTTTTCTCTATTTATTTAATTTTATACTATGTCATTAATCTTTTCCTGTTTTTTTTATATATATTGTACATGTTATATATTTAACTCTTTAAATTTAGAGTAAATCAAAATACATTATAAATATTAATTGTATTGTATTCATAACTTGTAATCGTTTATATATATATATATATATATATATATATATATATATATATATATTGTAATTTAGATTTAAGACTATTTTTTTGTTTGTATTTTTTAAACCTGGTTGAGTGGTAGACAAGGCCTTAAAGCCTTAACTCTGCCAGGTAAAATAAAGCTATTATTATTATTATTATTATTATTATTATTATTATTATTACGATGTTCCAACACTGATCACAGAGTCACTGATAGTGATAGCTTTTTAACTGAATCGAAGATCGCGGTCTGCAGATCTACTATGTTTCAACACTGATCACAGAGTCACTGATAGTGATAGATAGTATTTTGATATAAGTTCTCGCTTATAAAGGCGGTGGCTCCTCCTACTTTTCTCGAATCCACTCCTTACAATTGAATATATATTTATGTTTTATAATATTATTTACTAGTATGTGTAACATTTCTAAGAACTGGGTAAATTGGTTCTTTGATATTTAATAGAAAAATGTTTATCAGTTTCTTTGTAAACTGTCAATGTTAAGAGATTATCTTTTCTAGAGGTGAATGAATGCCTTTTGTTGTCTGTAGAAAACAGGTAGTAATTCTTTATCATCATTTCTTGGAATTCCTTAGTAGCGTTAATTGGTTTCTAAGAATTGGTCAATAGATTTTTAATAGCTAACTAATGTTATCTTTCCTTATTAGTTGTATAGACTGCTAATTGGAATTATTTTGACAATACCCTTTTTGTGTTACTATATTATTTGTAAGTTGTGCAAGTAGGTAGAGTTCTGACAATACCTCTTTATTTGTCATTTGTATAGCAGGTAGCGTTTTACAGTATTTTATTCTAGACAAATGTAGGTGGAATTTTTACCTGGACATTTTTACTTTTCCACATACTTATTTTATAGCGATATTAGTAATATATTCTATTTTCATTTTTTTGTAGATTTATTTAATTTTAATAACAATTTAATATATTTCGAAACATTTTAGTTTCAGCTCCATGCATATTAGAGTTGTATCTTAGTTTATATGTCTCCTTACATATTAATCGCTACAATATAAATATTAAAAGAATTTTAAAGTATAAAATTATTAACTTTAACTTTCATATTTATTATGATATTAAAATCCTGCTATACTCTGAATACTATCTTTAATTATTTTCCAATTTTCAACTATGTTTCCTTGTGAGTTTTGGTTTTTTTAACTCTTCCTGTGTTGCCTTATAGTCCGGAATTATTACATCATCATCCATGCAAGTATTAGACCATGTGGCCTGTAATGTTCTCAAAGAGGAATTTTCCATCCAGTGCTTTTTTGGATGTCCCAGCAATTGTTTGCTTTGAGGGTAGTAATGAAGCATAGCTTTTGGAATTTTGTGAGATGGCATTAGTTGAAAACGTGCTTTTCAGTTGTTCTGGTAGTTTTGTATGTGATGGAGAATAGGTTCTACACCCAACTCTTCCATAACCTAGAAAAATTTGCATTTGCTTTCAAGTCTCAAACCTGAATTATTATATCATTATTTAATGACTCGACTGCATATTTCTAATTTGCTACACAAGTATTTCCTTGTATTGTTGATAATTTGGGTATATATTTGAGGCTTGATGATTGTAAGTGGTGGTACATATGGATGTGAGGCTGACTGTTAGACCAAGTGTCTTTTTGGCCTTTCACACCATAGAGTTAGTTCACAGATTTTACTAATCAAATTTCTTGCAATATCATGATTCAGAGAGATAAAAATAAGAAAATGCAAACAAAATTTCAGTTTCACACTTTCATTAACCCTTTGGGTGGCATGAGCTGATTAGATCAGCTCTGATGCTTCTGTCCATTACCTGCAAGACAATATACTTAAAACTACTTGCAAAGCCAATCACATTCGCGGATACAATTAAAATTTCTAACACAAGAGATTTTATCCATGGCATGCAGAGGGTTAAACATATCATCTTATCACCTTCAGAATTTTTTTCTGTTGAAACACTCACTTATCTTTATTCAATATTATGACCTTAAAGTAATTTTAACTATTCTGCATTCTATTTTCCTATGCCATAGAGTATTCATTGTCCAACCTGTGCCGATACCTTATCTTTTATTGTGCATTTAAACATAACCCACCATTTTTCTCACACTCAGGTGAATGATCCAACATATGCTGCCAGTTGACGTGTTTGTAGTGCACTCAAGTAGTAGTTTGTTACTGTGGATGACTTTCCAGACACACTGTAACATACCCTTGTTATTGTCAAGTACATTTGAATTTTCAGTTAAACTGAAAATATATAAAACTCTTATTCTACCAGTTATATTATATGGGTGCGAAACATGGACTCTTACTTTAAGGGAGGAAATGAGATTACGAGTTTTTGAGAATAAAGTTCTTAGGAAAATTTTTGGCCCAAAGAGAGATGAACAGACAGGCTAATGGAGATGACTACACAACAATGAACTACATGGTCTGTATAGGAAGCCAGATATAAGAACAGTTAAGTCTCATAGACTGCGATGGGCAGGTCATGTTGCGCATATGGGGAATGAAAGACATGCATGGAAGCTTCTCGTAGGAAAGCCAGAGGGAAAACACCTGGTTGGTAGACCAAGAATGAGGTGGGAGAACAACATTAACTATGATTTGAGGGAAGTAGATTATACAGAGAATGATTGGAAAGCATTAGCTCAGGATAGGGATGTATGGAGAACTTATGTCCACGTGGCCATGAACCTACGGGTTCGATAGTGCCAGTGAGTAAGTAAGTTAGTGATATAACACATTTTATTTCCCACATTTATTACTTCTGACCCATGACTCCTGCCTATAACTAATTTTCATTGACAGCTGGAACCAGGTCTCAATGGTTTGTGTAAGAGAAAGGTTGAAATGATTTGACCATCAACTGTCATTTGAAATGGAATATAACATACACAGTTCAGTTAATTTCTGTATGATAAGCCATTATTACTTCTCAATCATTTGATTATAGCTAACTTGAGAGTTTTAAAAATATTTTAAATTACATAATACATCAAGTGATGTTAAAAATTTTAATTTATTCCTTTAACTAACTAATTTCTCACATGGGCCCTACTATCTGTAATTTAGAAAGGAGTAGGATTTTCAAATCACTATAAATTAACAAGATTCATGTGGTGTTTTCTATTCTGGAAAAGAGGAAAAAAATTAATGTATTGAAATGTTTGGAGTAAATTGAATTATATCGGTAAAATTATATTATGCAATTTTGTTATGTACTTTCATGTGGAAAATTATGCCTAAAAATAGAAAACTGCAAAGCAAGGGACTTCATAAGACTGAAATTATGGCAGTGAGAAATTCTTTTTTCTGACATTTGACATTATTTCAATGAATCTACAAATATTGTGCAAATACTAGAAATGAACCATATTTTTACAAAAGGTCTAAATTAATTACCATAAGTGAAAATGTGCTATTGCATATTTATTAATTATGTAAATTTCATTCAGACTATCCTTAATAATGGGTTTTGTTTAGATATTATTTTCTGTTTGTACCTATGTAGAAAAAACTCATTTATTTGTAGAAAACCAAATAAACTAATGAAATCACTTATGTTTTTAATATTCCTTGCTATTTTCTATATAACTTATAAAAGTTTCTAGAAGCTAAGAGATTTCTATAATATTCCATCTTAATTGTTTCATGCCATTCTATCCAATCACCTGAACTGCTGTAGCCTATGATGTGGTCAGTAACATCTCATGACTTCCACTCTGATGCCCAGATTCAATTCACAGCAGAATAGAATGTTATTGATGGCGATCGCAGTGAGTACACATATAGAAAGCGCTCTGCAAAAATTGAAAAGTATAGCGGAAATAAATGGATATCTGAAGAAAGATGTGAAGGAAGATTTATTAAATGCAGTGAGTACCTTGGATGAATATTTCAGTAAAATAAGTGAAAAGCAGAATAGGGTAAATCCCGAGAACAATAACCTATCAAATGAATCAGAAAATGTATACATGAGCGAAGCAAATGTGTCGGCAGAGGGAGAGGACAGCTTGGCAGCGGGACATGTGGCACTATCTAGTGATAGTAAGGAAGAAACACCACGCGACCACCAACCAGTACCGACAACTTGCGGAGAGACTGGAAACCACAACAGCAGCCAGATCTCAACTAGCACTCCGCTAGAGGAGAAAATCATGAACAGTGTTGCAATGAAGATGAATGAAATGATCGATATGTTTACTAACAATATAAGGAACATGATAAAGGCAGAAGTTGAAGGCAACTACCAACAACAAACGCCGACAGTAGACCAAGATCACAAACAAACAGTAATAACAGAGACCCACAACAGGAAAACAAATAAAGAACAGCCACCTCCATCTCGTAAGGAATCGCGTGAACACGACTACAACCCAGAATCGGATATTAACGAGGGGGAATGGACACAAGTAACTGGCAGGAGAACAAGAAAGCAAGCAAGACAACAAAATTCAGTGAGCGGCTCTGGACCAAGCGATGAAGACCTACAAGCTGCAGACAGAAAGCCTGGCTCTTCGTGGGACGCCTGAAGCCACAGACAACACCGGAAGCATGAAGAAATTCCTAACTAAAAGAGGAATCAAGGAAAATGTGACCTGCGAAGAAATCACAAATAACTATAACACTAAAGCATTCAAAGTGGGTATCCCCTACGACTACCTAACCAGGGTTAATGAAGAGGATTTCTGGCCAACAGGAATAGTCGTCAGGCGATTCAAATTTCGCGCCTTTCGCCCCCAAAGGGTATATGAAGGTTACGGCCTCGAATAACGAGCAAAATAAACTCATAAAAAGAAGCAGCCAAACAGAAAAGACGCACTAGGAAATTTAAAAATCTTATTATGGAACATAGAAGGTATAAAAAGTGCAATGACCATGAGCCCGGAAAATTTCCTAAAAGAGTACGACATAGCAATCCTGACCGAAACGTTTCTAACAGAGAACTGGCAACATCCAAATTTCTATGCAACACACCTTATGGCTAGACAAGGCGAAAAAGGCAGACCATCTGGAGGGATAACTATCTTACTAAAACCACATCTGAGACCCATTATAGCAACAAAACAACAGGAAAACGCCCTACTACTCGAAACGGGCTACCTAGTGATAATAGCTGCATATTTCAAACCGAACATGACAGCAATTGACATAATGGATGAACTAGGCCAAACCATCACCCAGTACAAGCAGGACAAACCAATAATCATCGCGGGAGATCTAAACTGCAGACTAGACTCCCAAAACTATAAAACAAAGTTGGTATTGGAAAAATTACAAGAGGAAGGATTCACATTATTAAACAACCCTAAGATACCTACATACATCTCTCACAATGGCAAGAGTGCAATAGATATCGCACTCACAAAAGGTACTATAACAGGAAATATAACTACATTATGGAATGCAAACCACTCGGCATTAAGGAAACATATACCACTAGAAATAAATATTCAAGGCAAATGGGAAAAGACACAGGAAGAGACAACACAACACCTATCAAGGAAGATAGACATAGGAAAAGTAGAAGCTAAGATAGAGACAAAAACGCAAATAGAAACGTTAATAGAAAATGAGCGACTGGAGGAAGCTACTCAAATGTTAGGCGAAATACTAAGACAAGCCACGAATCACCGAATCAAAAGAAGAGCAAAACCCTGGTTCGATAATGAATGCTACAGACTAAGAAGAGATACCTTAGATACTTTACAACAACTGAAACAAAATACCGAGAACCACGCTCATCTACTCATACGCCGAGAAGAGGAAACACTACAAGAGAATAATAAAAGAAAAGAAAAGCGCCTTCTTGGAGGAAGAGGGCAGGATGCTAGCGGAGGAGGCCAAGAAAGACCCACATTTAGCACTCCGCCCAAAGAAACAAGCGCAAACACACTACATTGACATGGAAATATGGGAGTCGCATTTCAACAACATACTCAATAAAGAGGGACCAATCTGCGGCAAAAGGAACCCTCAAGAAATTTTAACACCAATACCCACAAACTGGATACCCCTGACCACAGAAGAAGTTGGATATGCAATATGTAACTCCAAAAACAAGAAAGCAGCGGGCCCGGACGGAATATACAATGAATACATAAAAGACACGGCACATCTGTTAGACCAGGTTTGGACAAAATTATACAACAAATGCATACAAACAGCCTCCATACCTGAACAATGGAGAAAATCAATTGTCAAGGTATTATATAAAGGGAAAGGAAACCCGAAAGACCCCAACAAATATAGAGGTATCGCTCTGGAAAATGTCCCTTCAAAATTTTCACCAAATTAATAACAGGACGAATAAGGGAGGAAATAGATGAGCATCTACCAGAAAATCAATTCGGGTTTAGAAAAGGAAAGTCAACTCTAAACGCAATCGAACTCTTGTTGAAACATATTTGGGAAGCATTAGAAGACAGAGAGAAATTTTATACCGTCTTCATAGACTTCACGAAGGCCTTCGATCTACTAGACAGGCAACTAGTGATAGAAAAACTAAAGGAGACACTAGGAAACAACAACATATGGACGAACCTCATCAATACACTGCTGAGCTGGAATGAAATATATGTCTCAGATAACATCGTCATGTCAAACCCGATCATTCAAACAAATGGAGTACTGCAGGGCGATCCACTTAGCCCCTTACTGTTTATACTAGCAACCGAAGAAATCCTTAGAATTACCCAAAAAGATGGTATCTTCTCGTGCGCATATGCGGACGACATCGTAATCGGTTCCAGAGACATAACAACACTTCAGGAAACAATACACGAAGTGGAAAAATGGTGCTCCAAGAACAAGCTGGACATTAATATATCAAAAACGGACACAATGATCTTCAGAAACGGAGGAAGAGCCGCCATAAATGAAGAGATATACATAAGGGAAACTAATCTGAAAATAGTACCAGACTTCAAATACGCTACAAACAAGCGCAAAATGCTTCACAAAACATATCACAGAAAAGACAACCCAGGCAATAATGGCAATGCACGAAATAAGAAACATTAGATCTCTCACCTTAGAGACGGCAATGCTATTATTTAGAGCAAAAATTCTACCAATACTGACATACGGCATAGAAAACATATGGACACATTTAACAATGAAGAATCTTTCCTCTCTAGAAAGGGTGAAAGCGAGATATATAAAGGCAGTATTAGGAGTGTCAAAAGTAACACATTCAAGACTCGCATACCTACTGGCGAAGGAAACTTTCCTCACCGACGACCTCAGAACAAGCGTACTCTTGCCCAGCACCAGCGCATCTGAGCAGCTGCTAGCAACATTGAACAGAAAAAGGGAAGAAATACATCCAGAATTCTACAGCACCGGGGCAATGGTGGACCGTGCGTGGACAAAAGAAAATTTCGAAATGAGACACGTCATCACTAGGTTGGCAGTCCATGGATTCCATCACCTGATATGCAGCAACACAAAATTTCATGAAGCAAATATAGACTGTAAATGTACGCTATGCGAAAAATCGTGTGACCGATATCACATTGAGCTATGCACAAAAAGAACAAAGACAATGTGTGAATATGCAAATATGTAAATTTAAATTGTATTCTACTTTAATCCTGGCTATTTGGCTGCAATAAAATTATTATAATTCACAGCAGAATAGAGGATTTTGAATATTTGCCATGGATCTGGGTTTGTACCTCATCTTGAGTTATTTTCATCAGTGATACCGACATTCTGCTAAGCACATTTCCAGGGAATCCCATTACTATTCACCTACATGTGTTATTCAGAGTGCATGCATCTTACCTATATGCGACTTGGCTAGGGGATTGCCTTGTTTCATGAGGAATACAAGTCCTAACAATAGGAAAGAAGTAATAAAGATTTTTCTAGACTAGCAATGGCCAAATGGTGGCCTATAGCCCTAATCTGGTCTGTGAGTAAATTTCATCTGTCCTTCAGATACAAATGTGCGATTCATTCCTTTTTTAACTTCATGCATAAAATTTTAGTGTAGCCATTATAATGTAGCTAATTCATGACTTGCCTTTTAATTATGAAAATATTATCATTAATCTTCATTCACAATGATAAAAATGTTTGCAGCCATAGATATTTTTTAGTATAAGTATTACCTACTCACCAAGTAAATTTTTTTAAATTGGAAGATGCAGTGGAAGAACATGATGGGATTGAAAATTTGTCTGGTACAGACATGGACAGTGCGAGACCAATAGTTGGGACTAAAATGGCTTTGTTGAACTTTTCAAACAACAAAATTAATGTTCCTAGCTTACATGGATACTGTAATAAAAAATTACAAATTTGCTTAAATCCAAAAATGATTTGCAATGATCAATTTATAATTTACAAAAAATAGCTGCCAAATTTAATATGGAAATATCAATTAACAAAACTAAAATTATGGCATTTCGTGGGAAGGACCCCATACAAAGTAAAATCTGTCTCCATAATAAAATTTTAGAGAGAACTAATCAATTTAAATAACTTGGATATTATCTGGGATGAAAAGGATATCCCTGAAAAAATTACTAGTTATAATAAAAGTTTGGGAATTATTAATCAAGTTATGAAACCATCCCTTGTACAAAAAAACACCAGATTATGTTTATATAATACTTTGGCTAAACCAGTGTTGACCTATGGTAGTGAGGCATGGACACTAAAAAGACAATATGAAAGCAGAATAACGGCTTGTGAAATGAGATTCATGCGCAGAACAGTGGGTTACACCAGATGGGATCAGAAAAGGAACACCGATATCTTAAAAGAATTGAAGATTGCGCCAATTTTTGGAATATATTAAACAGTACCAACTAAATTGGAAACACCACCTTGAAAGAATGAGTTTAAATCGGATACCCAAAGCTGTTTATAATTATATACCAAGATGACGAAGATCTCTGAGCCATCCTATGAAACACTGGAGGGAAAATTTTCTATAGCATCGTAACAAGCCTTGGCCTGATACTTGGAAGGAAGAAGAAGACAAATTTGCTTAGAGAAGGACACCATTCTCTCACATTTCAGAAGTTTGTTGTGGTGTTGGAGGAAATGAACTTGGCATATGGTAATCTACTTTTGCATGCCAAAGTTACATGGTTCAACTGAGGAAAATGCTTGCTATGATTTTTTTTTCATTTGAATGAAGTGTTTTACTTCCTCTATTAAAACCTTTCACATTCATTTCACCTTCAAGACAAAGTAAACAATATTTGCATTCATTGAAGATGCAGTATTTGACAGATATTACTCAGCATTTAAATACACCTAATTTATAATTGCAAGGAAAGAACGAGACAATGTTTGTAATGATGGCATTTGTTGATGGTTTCATTTTGGAATTTGGTAGTAGATTTCATGATTTTGAAGTATTTTAATCATAGATAGAACTCGTTAAAAATGCCATGAATGCAAAGTAGAGTGCCAGCCTGAGGAACTGAAGTTAGAACTAAGTGAACTCCAAGTGTGATCCTTCTCTGCAACCAGCAGAAGCAACTGGTGTTAATTTTTGGAAACTTGTTTCAAAAGAACATTATCCACATCTTAGAAATTGGGCTTTAAAACTTACCTCTTTATTTGATAATACTTACTTATGTGAAACTGCGTTCTCTACAATGAAACTAGTGAAATCCAGAATCAGTTTATATGATTCAGTGTTGTCAGATATTCTTAAGTCACATTCAGTACCAGGCACTGAGCAGGGCATTTAAACCCACAGGCCAGCCATTTAAATACCCCAGCTACCCTTTTCGTGGAACTTCAGAAAATGGACCAATATTCACAAACTATTAGTCCTAGAAAATTCAAATTTTGTACATATCTAAAGGAGATATCCTAGTAGGATTTGATGGTGAAATAACTTGGGTGATTGACATCACATGGTATCGGCATATCAATTTCAGGAAGTGGAAGTTCATCTTCACTTTCACTTTGTGAATCTTCTAATTCAGGAATCAGTTCATCACCTGGATCTTCATTATACAGAATATTCACTAATTCTTCTTCAGTGAGATATTTTTCATTTGCCATGGTTTCACTCACGCACAAAAAACAGTGCGATAACGAGAAACATATACGACGTGATTGGAGCCTGGAGTCAAGTTTGGGTGAACGAATTCCATGTGTTGTTTGTTTTAAAAATAAAAGGGGATTCACCAAGGTTAAACGTGTCAAACGGGAATAGAAAATATACATTTACATGCCATCTATGATCTCCAAGACATACTAAGCCAACACAATATTTAGGCACCGAATATAAACGCAGTTTGTTTGCACCTGCTCTAAAACGAGTTAACTGACCGATGGTCACATACGTGATAGTCTCTTTAAATGCCTTAACTGGTTTACGGTACTGAATGTGACACAACATCAAAAATGGAAGTGGACTTCATTCAAAAAGTATTGTAGTTTTTATTGTGTTTTCTTTCAAATCAAGATTATATTTGACAAATTTTTACTTGTAAACATGTTTTTGAATTCATGAAAAAATATGCAATTTATTATGTTATGTTAATTGTTTTTGATGTTTGTGTTCATGATTGATGGTTTTCCTGTGGAATTGTTTCTTTATGCTTTGGTAAAAGGTAAAGTTATCCCACTCTAGGCCATAGGAGACCCTTGGGGTAGTAGGAGTTAGACTCCTACTTTTTCTAGAAAATCGGCGCTTGATGTCAACCAGCTTGTCAGCCCTGCATGACGGCTGCCTTAACCCGAGAACAAGTGTCTGGTACTCATTTCCATTTTTATTTTTCCCTTTTAAATGTAACTTTGTTTTTAAAAAATTATTACCCATTTTTATCTTCCTGATGGGCACTCGAATAGATAACTCCTCGTTGTTTTGAACCAATCTATTTTTGATCCAATAGTTTAAATGTAATATTTGAAATACTTTGTACACTAATCAATGGTAAATAAATTAAATTTGAAGGTGATATCGATAGTATAAAACCAAGCTCTACAGTAGGAAAAAATTCATGGATGATGTGTCCAGCCTGTCCGTTTGAAAATTAACCACTAATCAAATTGCAGTGCACTCTTATAATATTAAGAGTAAATATCTGGAGGACTATTAGATTAATTTACAGTGATGTTTTCCAGAACTTGTCCATAAATAAGAGATGTCCTTTTGATCAAATCCCAATACAGTTCCTAACAAATTTGCAAAACTGAAGGAAATTGGAGTGTCACTATAAATTTCTACTTTCATAGTGTTAGGATTTGCTTTTGTGGGAAATTTACCTAGTTGTATATTATGGTTGGTTGGTATCTAATGTCGAGCACTTGATAATGAAATCATTCACACTCTTGCACTCCAATATTTAGCAGAACGGCTGATCTCTTCTACGAAAGCTGGACAACGGAGGAGATGGTTTCTTCCCATATCTTCATTTAAATTGCAAAAAGGGCATTTAGGTGAATCTGTTATGCCAAGTCTGTGTAGGTGTTTATTCAGGCAGTCATGTCCCATTAGCAGTCTGAATATTGCTACTGCAGATTTTCTTTGTAATGTAGTAATGTCATAAGCTTGTAGATTTTCCCATTCCTTTCCAGATGTTTTGGTGGTGTATTCTTTTCTAAGTTTATTGATATATTTATTTGAGATAATTCTTTTGATAGAGTGAAAGGAAACTGGAGTAGAAGTTGGGTTTGAAACAATTTTACTACCCTTCTTGGCCAGAAAATCAGCTATTTCATTGCCTGTCACTCCACAATGGACCGGAATCCATTGAAGTACAACTTTTTTATGTAGATGGGATAACTCTTTTATTATTTTTGTGACATTCAATAATTTTGATGTTTTTGGGTGTTGTGTCTCGTGTTATAGCAAGAATGGCTGCTTTGGAGTCACATAGAATTACAACTTTTGTAAATTTTTGGATGTGATATAAAATATTTTGTAAACCTAAGAAAATTGCTAGAACTTCGCCATCAAAGTTTGTTGAATTTGTGTTTAGTTTACGATAAAAAGAAAAAAAGTGGGCATACTGCACCAGTGCCACCCTCATTTGGTAGGCTGGAGCCATCTGTAAAAATGTGTATCCATTCAGGAGCAGGGAATCTTAAATTTATTATTTCCAGTGACATTTTTTTAAGATATGTGGGGGAGTTTCAGATTTCTTGATGTCTTCTGTTAAATGAAGTTTATATTCAATTTCCAAAAATTCTAGAGGGTTGTTTCTCATCTGCATATTTTCTTTTGAGTGTGGAAGTTGCAATTTCTGTTTGATTTCTTGTACTATGCTTAAGAAGCTTTGCTGATATTTTAGACACACTTGTGGTTTTCTTTGGGTCCAGTTATTATGGGGTAGCCTTAAAAATGTTTCATTCTGTGTGATTGATGTTTTCTCAATTTCAAATGCTATGTTTGGGTTATTTGTTAAGATTTGCATGGCAGTGATTGGTGTTGTTTTAACGGCTCCTGTTATCAGACAGAGGATTTGGTTCTGCAATTTATTAAGTTTTTCCACTTTTGTAGTTACTAGGATTTCTTCACAATAATGAAGTATAGGTTTAATGTACATTTGGTAGGTGTTTAGAGTTTGTGTGTTGCAACCCCACTTTTTCCCTGCTAATCATTTTAATAACAGTAACCTTGTTTCTATCTTTGTACATATATTCTCTATGTGTTTCTTCCATGTTAATTTTGTGTCCAGAGTTATTCCTAAATATTTTGCTTTGTGTGTTTGAGTTAATAATTCACCCTCCAATTTCAGAGTGATGGGTAGTGGTTTCTTTCTTAATGTAAATAGTTGATAATTTGTCTTCATTAAGTTCTGGGATGTCCAATTCTCTAACTGTATTAGTGATTGTTGGGCTAGGGTTATTAATTGTTGACTTTGGTTTTTCGGTTTGGAGACCCATATTACATCATCATCAGCAAAAAGTAGGATTTTTGTTTGGAGCTTTTCTGTATGCTTAGGTAGATCATTAATGTAGATATTGAAGAGAGTGGTACTGAGTACAGAACCTTGTGGTAAACCTCAATGTGTTTGTTGGTATTTAGAGAGGTGATTATTATACTTTGTAGTGATGAACCGTTGGATGAGAAAATTGCTGATCCAGAGTAGCATATTCCCTTGAATGCCTAAAGTCTGCATGTTTTCTAAAAATTTATATCTCCAAATAGAGTCATATGCTCCTTGGAAATCAGTAAGATCATCCATAAAAAACAAAAGACATTGAAAACAAAACATTGATGAGTTACAAGCAGCTATAAAGCCTAAGATTAACAAAAACAAACAAAAAAAAGACAAAACGTAAAAGAAAAATGTATGTTCCAAAAAAAAAATGTTGTGGAATTTTACCATTGCTTTCCCATATTTGCTGAATTGAGTGCTTTAGAATCTTTGGCGGGGGTGGAGCAGCCATAGCAATATCTGTAGATGATGCTAAAAGTAATAAAAATAAATTAGAAAAAGCAATTCGTCATAATAAAACTATGGAAGCAATATCTTAAGGTAATACTGGAAAAGGTTTGGGTAACATTTTACTTAACCCTGTGGTAACAGGTTTAATTTCGGCTGCTGCACCGTTACAAAAAAGCTATTAAACCTTTTTAAAGGTAATAAAGGAAAGTGTTTGTTTCAAACCATATGCTTCTCAGGGAAAATGATTTAAAAAACCTCTGAAACAAAGACAGGTAGTTTTAAAGGTACCAAAGGATAGGGTTTATATTTAAAACCATACGTTTTGTGGGGAAAAGGATTAAATAATATCTTTAAAACAAAGAGTGTTAGGTTAAAAAAAGTAATTAGTAGGCATTAATAGCAGTAACTAGTGTAATTGTTAAAACTATGGAAAAAATGATTTCAAATCAATTAAATTGGTATTTAGAAACCAATAATTTACTTTCATCCAATCAAGCTGGATTTAGAGAATTACGACCATTTGAACTTTTTTATTCATTAACTTTTTAACTACAAACGCTGCAGCTTCATCACCAAATGATGTGTCTGAAGCCGAAAGTCGTTCACCAGCCTTTTTTACAAGTTCAAGATCTGCTATGCAGCGACTCAGTGCATCTAAATATTTGGAATATGCATATTGTGAAGCTTGCAAGCTTTGTCTAGTTTGTTAATACCTATGTCTCCTCTTGCTGACCTCTTTTGCAATTTGGTTCCAGGACCACAAAATTTACACCCAGGAATGTGTAGTTCCACAGGGAGTTTACTGATAAGTGTGTTTAACAGTCCTCTCCCCAACTTCCTTCTGGTTACACACTTTGGCATAATGTAATGTTATTTTTATGTAACATTAACTTTCATATTTTTTTTAAATCATACTTTTATTATTATACCAACAGAGGTCTCTAGTAATAATTTTTTTTTTACAGTAAGTTAAGGAATTAAACAAAAAACAACACACTCATTTTGTTACAATATTTTATTAAATTTATAAAATTTATTTATATGCAATACGTGAAAGTTGTAAATAAAATACAATACATTACATTACTTGCAATCTTCACTAATAAACCAATAAAAACATATTTGACTTTGCACTCTTGAAAAACTGTCTCTATCTTCACGTGGAACTTTAACAAATCTTTGACTGGATTCACCATACACAGCAAAATGTGCAACACTTGAACCACCATCCGTTTCTGTTCTACTTTTAAAATCAGTTTCATCTCTTGAATTTGGTATTATTTACAAATGTTGTTGGAGTAAAATTTTTTGAAATGAATTTCCAAGTGGTAACATACAACAAACACTCGCTGAATGTTTGTTGTAACGTTTGTGACTGTGGAGCTTGTTTGTTAACTAAAACAAAGTTACCTTTATCTTCAAAGGAATTTATATCCACATTTTTGTTTTGAATTAAATACTCCTCACATTCACCGTCTTCTTTACCAACTATCAAATAACAACGCTGTTGTTCTGGATTATAAATGTTTAGTGTTATATTTATGTATTTTACATTTATGGGACCTGACAAATACACCAATATTTTGTCATCTGCACAACTTACTTTTGTAATTTTAGGTTGTATCCAAAATCTTAAATTTCCAATTTTATTTTGTTTTAAACTAATATTTAAAAACAACTTGTTGCCTATGCATACTGTATGTATTCCATGGTATTGTAGCTTGTAATGATTATCAACCAACTCACAATTAAACACTAACTGAGTTGTGCTAACAAGCATGTGATTTAATGTAAAATGTATCTTATCACAAATCAATACAGCTATAATACCAGGATTGGTTTAAAAAATAATGTTAAATAAACTGCATTTTGTAATTAGTTGAAATATATTTTTACACAAAACATTACCACATTTATACATTTACATAATAGAGTACATTACATTGTTTTTTTTTTCTGCAAATCGGTTGTAGACATAATTTTATTAAGCATTACAATAAGTTCAGTGGTATCTGTACTTTTGTTACAATTTTGTATATTTTCTTTATTTTGAAGGAGAAATGTTAAGACGCCCACACAGAAAATGCTCTGAACATTTTTAACAATTCTAGCTTTCATGAAACCGAAACGAGCCAACAGGCTTAATCCCTGGATGATGATGATCTTTATTTTGCTCAATGTACACAACACACTTTTTATTACAAAGTCTCCATCATTGCTTCCCCCACCCAAGTAACTGGTTTACTATAGCACACCCAATGTTTATTTCCATCACAGTACTCTTAAGTGATGCAACAATTTCATTTTTTAAAACATAAGATAACACTACAGTTTATTTTTTTTGTAACACTTACTTATTGTTCAATTGTGTTTTCACTTTGTGGTAATACATGTCAGATTGAAATTGTTTTTTTCCCTCGTATATTAATGAGTAATTTTCAGAACCAAGTTTTTCCACTACGGCATCCTCCATACACGAAAATCTGGATGGAAGAAGAAACACACTAAATCCTTTCTTTAGATCAAATAAAATTTTTTTACCAAACTTTGTTTCAAGAGGTCTTGTTTTTGTAATTACATACGGTACATGCTTTTAAGACTGTATAAATTTTTTGTGATATTAAAGTCACACGTTGCTCCTATTTTATTGAAAGTTTCACATACATTATCATTTAAAATTATTGTATCATCAGAAGATGCATTGTCCACTCGTTGAGGTACAGTTTTTCATTGTTTTTTTGTTTTTTGACTCTCTGCAAACTCGTATGGTACTACTAATGGTGATTTTATAAGCAGATTAACACAAACCAGAGTATTAAACAACAATGATATTTATATACAATTTGCTTGCGCTTTTATAACTCATTTATGTATTACATCATTAAACATAATCAATTTTAAATCATTTTTTTGTTATTGGTTAAAAAAAAGTCGCATGATAATTTTTGTAATTAAATATTACACAAGTTTTAACCAATTCTAAAAAAACACTATTGTAACATATTTCAACTGCATCTTTAATGTCTTTTACAAAAACTTTACAATTCATGTTACAAAATGTTTTTTAGATAGGTTTACTAGAAACAGTATACAAGTATAAACATTTTTTTTATCACAAAAAATATTGCAACATATTTCAACTGCGTCTTTGACATCTTTTACAAAATGTTACAAATCATATGACACCATTTTTTTTAGATAAGGTGTACTGGAAACTGTATACAAGTATTAACATGTTTTTTTTTTTGTCACAAAAACAATTATTTAAATACTTTAAAATTCATGTTATAACTCTTCCTCAACAATAATCATTGTCATCACTATTACCACATGCTTCAACAGCATCTTTAATTTCTCTCAAAAATATTTCACAATTCAAGTTACAACTCTGCCCCATGTTTTTAAGTAAATCTTGCTTGGAACAGTACAAATTGTTACATGTTCTCTTCCATTACAAGTTTCGTTGTGAAATACGTCAGCGTGGTGATCCATTTCCCTTGGTGAATTTCTGCAGGGTAATAATGTTACTATATCTTCATGTAGTTGATTAAGCCTGCATATGGTTACCTCGTGATCGAAAGTATTTTAACAATCTAGAATCACGTTCATGGCACTATCGTAATAGCATCTCACTATAACAGGTATTTGTTGTATGCCTTCCATCGCTGTAATAAATTAACTTCTAACATATTTAACCCTTCAGAGCGGGAGGAGAATCATGGGTATTTAAACCCAGCCGTTCAGTGCCAGTATTCCAATAATGCATTTAAATGGAAATATCTTGAATAATTTTAATGTTTTTGCAATTCGTTTATGGTGAACCCTTAACATAATATTTAATTAATTAAAATTGTTAGGTTCTCACGTAACATCTCTGCATGTGCAGATTTATTTATGATTGTTGTGCCACAGTTGAAGTAGGTCCTCTTTGTAAGTTTTTTGCATAAGTAGCACAGTGAATTGCACTAGGAATTCTTTGAAGAATTCAGAGAACCGTCTCTACCTAACAACACAACGAAATATTTAGAAGAGAAGGGTCTTCAAAAAAAAAACCAGAATGAACTTCAAAAATTGGTGTGATAAATCTTCAAAGCGTAAACAGCTGTTTGACACTCGGGCACCAATAAGTGTATTTTTTTCCCTTGTGTTTACTTTGTTCATGTTTATTACAAACACATTGCTTCTATGTGTTGACCTTCTTTCTTGTAGGGGGGCAGCCTTCTCCAAATATGTTTCTAACACTTTGGAAACATTATTTTAGGTCGTGTGCCCTCAAAAAATTGTCTTCCTACACATGAGACCTGTTGTGCTAAAAGACCTTCATCAACCCTAAATTTCAATGTCTTTCTTCTGGTTTCCAATGTGAAACCAGTTGATGATATATGACTATAATAGCTTCACCGGAGGTGTGGACATGAAGGATCAACATGCTACATGCCAGAAGATCGAGGGTTCGAGTCCCGGTGGATCAGGATTTTTTAAACTGAACCAAACCTTCAGGAGGCACTGTGACCCTGGGGTTGACTCAGCCTCTAACTGAAATGAATACCATATGCTTGTTATGGGCTGTCAGACAGAGATAAGTACCCAATTTACATCAAGTACCGATAGTCTAGAAAAAGTGGGAGCCTTAACCACCTAATATCCCAAGGAGTTCCTAAGGTCTGTAGTGGACCACTTTACCTTTTAGATACTGAGTGAATAGTAGACTAACTACGTTTCCATAATGTAAGGATATTGTCAATTCAAATATATATATATATATATATGAAATTTACTGTTGTCTTCCTGTACTATAGCGTAAATTGGAAATAACTTTGTTGGGCCTTTATATGTTCTGAATTTTGCGACATTATTATTAAAAATTAAGAGATTTCAAAATAGATTCAATTTGATAGACACGCTAATCTACAAAAAAAAAAGGCGAACTTATTTTTCTAAGAAATCCTTTTTCAAGTTATAAATCTAAGAAAAATGTCAGAGGCCACAAGAATAAATGCAAATATAAAATTATTTTAACTTGTAACTCGGGGCCGTCATTGATTAATATATGCACTAATATAATCTTTGAAGTCTCCACATAAAATTTATATAAACGGTAAATAGTTAATGTAAACACAAAGATCATAATAACAGTTTAAAGCAGTGCGTGTAGCTAGCATACATGTCACGTCGTTCCGCATCTGGTGAAGAATTCAACCTGCGTACATGTCACGTCGCTCCACGCTGACGGGTTAAGGGTATTTATACTCTTTGATATTATGCAACATCCTGTTTAAGTTTTCAATTATTTGTGTTTATGCACAAAAACAGTTTCAAAATCAAATTTTGCTTACATATGTTGCAATAGTAAACATGATTTTGTGGAAATGTTAAGGGTAACTGCTTAAAATATATCTCATTAAATATTACAAATTTTGTTTTTCCCCATTTTTGGGCAAATTTCCACTTTTCATAATGTTTTTTACTTTCAAAACATAAGCTACAAAGTTTATAATCTGATCACAATACTTTCACATATTAACACTGATTTTAAATTTATGCAGATTAAAGATTTTAAAGAATTCCACTCATCTTTTGTAAAACGTTTTACATTAGTGACGTTTGTCATCACATAATCCAACGTTTTTTTTTAATGTCATGTTTTATTGATTTTATTAGGTGATTCTCGGAATAAGTTGCTATCCCAGTATTTAAACAGGTAATGTAATCGTTAAAGGATATACAGTTATTTAACACCACTTTGGTAATCCTTTTCAAATTTTTAATTTGTTTTATTTTATCTAACCTCAATTGCATACATTTTTGCTCTTAATCCTACAAATCTAATTATAATTTTACCCTCGACTTCATCTTTAAATTTCCCTAATACACCTTTATTCAACAAACTATTCATTTTGTGATTTAAATAATAATTGCTTGTATCCAAATGAATGTTGATTTTTGTGAGGTATTCATACACATTTTTACATTTTATTAAATATATGAATGAATCTGTATCCATGTAACAATGCTCTGTGTTATTACTAAAAAGTGGTTTCATTATCTTGTAATAGAAGTTATACATGTGTGTTTTGGTTAGTTCCAATACACACATTCCTACATACAGAGCTCTGTCCAAAACTACTTTTGTTTTTTCAAAATGCATGCCCACAACATTTTCACCATATATTGTTCTATCTAAAAACGTACACTTTGCAATCAGCTTTCTGTATTTTTTTCACTGCAAACCAATCTAAAATCCATTCTTTTTCTAACATTCTCCAAAGTTTTTTCTAAAAACTGCATTTATCATTAATTAAAAAAAATTCTTTTCAAATTAATTTCCAGCTAATTTTCGCATGTTTACATTTAAGTCAATGTATTTCTTTAACCAATTACCCTGATCAAATTCAATAACTCTGTATTTTTTTTTAACTTTAACCCGTTTTCTAAAGCCTGTTTTAAATTTATACAATGAATTACATAATTACTTTTATCATCCAAAGTCGTTAGCAATTTTGAATTTTTACCATTTGGTGGGCATTTATTTTTACAGCAAAATGGTAAATCCCTATGATCATCATGTAATTCTGCACCATATTCTAAATAAATTTCTAAAATATACACTTTGTACCATTTTCCCTTATTGGCAACACATCAAAGTCATTAATTTCCTCCTTACTCAACCATCTAAAGTTTCCATAAAGTAATTACTGACTCAACTTAACCATACAAATTACACTAGCCAACAGTGAAAATGTAACTGGAATGTAGTAAATGTTTCGTGAGTATATCGACCACTCTGATAACGAAAAAGACAATGAAAAGCTCGAATTAGCTCTCATTTTCAAATTAAAGGGGGTGCATTAAACCGTTTTAAATTATGATTTTGTTTAGGTTAATTTCAGGCAAGCAGCTACAGCAACATCACTATTTATCCCAGGATCATGCTTCGAACCTCATTCTCTTCAGAAAACAACAGTCTTTAAATGGTACCATTAAAATCCTCCTATCATGTACCCTAGACAGGAAATAATTGAGGGAAATTGGGATTTTTCTGAAAATCTCTTGTTTCTAATTTTTGGGCCCCCTGCACCCCTTAGTGTTAATGCATAGATCTCAAAATCAACTGAAACATACTAAGAAGTGCATGCAATGTGTGTGCAAAATTTCAATCATCTATGTGCAAAAGTAAGGCCAAAATGATGACATTATTACCCCCTATGTCTCGACGCAGAAGAGCATATTACTATACGTAACATGTTTTACAATGCATACACGCTAGAAAAAAAGAAGTAAAAAGCTTTACTAGAAATTTGAAAGCCAATACTTACATACTCTCTTTTGGGACTAACAGCAGCTATGGGCATTAACAATAAAAGTGTTGAGTGAGTTCAAAGACTCCTCTAAAATAAGTCTCAAGTGTGCCCTACTGCATAATGGCAACGTGTTACCATCAATTCCGATTGGGTATGCACCTTACATGAAAGAAATGTATGTTAACATGAAACAATTGTTATTACGATTGAACTATGACAAGTTTAAATGGCAGATTTCCGGAGATCTAAAAATCATAGGCATACTACTTGGGCTACAACAAGACTATCCCTAAATATTAATTATTTGAATCAGACCTCACAATGCTATGCAAGAAGCACTTTGTCGAATCCAAGAATATTTGTGTTTAATTTTAGCCTGACTGGCTGCATAAATGTAAACGAACCCAGTACGTGTAACCCCCTCTACCACATCTTCAGTGAAACACCAGTTTTGAATCCTGCTGATGATGGGACTAGTCCCGAAAGCACTACAGTTAAATAACTAATAAAGTTGAGGAGACAGACCTTTTATGTAAATATTCCATAATTTTATACTTCAATTTTGAATCCAAGAACGTAATTCTCCTTGCTCTTCATGTAAAATTGGGCCTAATGAAAACTTTGTTAAGGCCATGGACAAAATTGGGGTAGCATTTATATATTTGCACCAGAAATTTCCATGGCTTAGTGAGATGAAAAAAGAGGGGATTTTCGTGGATCCCCAGATACGGAAAATGAACAAAGATGAGCATATCAACACCATCCTGACAGGTAATGAAAAGTTAGCTTGGGATGACTTTCAAGTATCAACAAACTTTTTAGGAAATAAGAGGGCAGAAAACTATAGAGATCTTCTGTCAAATCTTCTGCACTGCTATGATAGACTGGGATGTGTCATGTCCTAAAGTTACATTTCTTAGGGTCACATTAGTCTCTACTCAAATTACTTCTAATCACTGGTGAGCTGACTCACCGTGAGCAATTGCTGAGATCGAATTAACGGCCGACTTACCGGTCATGCATGAATGTTGACGTTTTCGTAATATTGGCAACGAATTACCCAGAATTCTCAGCGATAAAACCACTTCCGTTATTTTCGTCTGCTATAGAGGAATGCATTTACGCTTGCGTCCCGCGAATAATACTGTATACAACGACGTCTGCATCACGCAATATTACGCCGATTCTCCTGTTCTTCCAGTTGAATTCTTTGGTAGAATCTATCAAATTCCTCTTCTCCGCATAACCGAAAACATGATCGAAGTCTTCAAGGTCCAACATCTGGGATAAAGCTGCAAAGGTTTCAAACTACATCGGTTCCCGTCAGGATTTTCACGATAAGTTTATATCTTGAGCTATGATCTTATGGTACCTCGTCAGGTAGCTTACAATTATTATCGCATGAATAGATTTCTGAGTAAGCAAAATGTATTTGGATAAAACTTTCTCAACAGAGAATGCCTTTTACTGTCTAATGCGTTCAAACATTCGACCCTTAGATTCCCACTTGGAACTTTTTTTCCTGACAACTGTGGTGCTGTAAGTAACGAGCACGGGGAATGCTTCCAGCAGCAAATTTCGAACATGAAAATGAGATACCAGGGAAAGTGGAATGCATCAATGTTAGCCGATTACTGCTGGACACTAATTAGGAAATCACCAGCAAAAAATTACAATTGCCAGGTACAGCGGTTGCACCTTCAGTGACCTTCCTCCAAGGGATAACAACAAGGTAAATACATGCATAAGCTCATATAAGCAATAACGTAAAGTTAGCATAACTTCAAAACGAGAGCTAATCTTGCATTTTCATTAATATTTTCGTTATCAGCACACCCGAAAACGTAAAGATTGGCTGTTTCCATGCCAGTTACAGAAAAAAGGAAAATTTTGTTGGCTTCTATTATTTGCATCTACATAATAAACAAAATTATTTTCATCAGCCTCTGCATATCTAGTTATGCACTGACAAATTCCGCCTAGTATTCCATGCTCAAAAGTCATTAACAAATCAACATCTTTTATTATGGCTAGTTCAGTTCCTGTATACTTTAACATAGCTGAAAATGCAAGACCGGGGACTGTTAAATAATACAGAGTATCTAAATTGTACATGTTCAAGCAAACATCCCTAAAGTTTTCTAAAAATCTGTTAATATTAAAACATCTGTTCTTAAGTAAATATCAGAGTACTCTCCTAAATTTTGTACAAATAGCGTATTCCATACATTTTTTTACATGTTTGTAACCCTTATCAGATATATCACTATTGGTCAGAGTATTAAAAATTTTGATTTAGTAGGCAAACACATTTCTTCTAACACGTTCATATCTGCCACATATTAATATGGAAAAATACCCTTTTTACACATTAATTTCGAGTGGTGTAAAGTATTTTTTTGTTTTGTAAAATTTGTCAGATTCAAAAATTTCTGCAAGTTTACCTAAACATATATTAAATTAATGTTGGGAAGTAAACATTATATGGTATAATCATTAAAATTCATCGGAGAACATTTTGTTTAAACAACTCACCTCATAGGATTCATGCTTCCATGATACCGTAGTTTCAAACACAGTCGTGTTCATCTTCAGCCATAACTCCAACTGACGAAATTCTTTGGCCATCAACTGTTCTATTGTCCCATCTTCAGTGCTGCCATCTATGGTTGAATTTATGAACTTCGAGCTCAAAGTAATTTCATTAGGGATATCAAAGTTCATTGATCTATCTTTATTTTTCTGAATGTATATTTTCTCCCAAACTGTCAATTCCAAAGGCTTCTCTACTTGTTTTAAAAGTTTAGCTTCTCTTCCAATTTTATGATGTTCTAATAAACTATGTAGAGCAATTGCAGATTTTTCAATTTCACAATTTTTAATATTTCTGAAATGTTCTTTTGTCCGAATTTCTAAATTCCTTTTTGTTTTTCCTACATAAACTTTATTGCAATCTTCACAACTTATTTGATAAATTCCAGATTTCTTACTGTCTGGGACATTGACTTTTTTATTGGTACTTAGAAGATTACCCGGACTAAATTTATTTATTGGCGCCAAAGAAATGTTGTATTTGTCAAAAAGTTTTTGAAATTTTCTATGCATTTCAGGATGGTAAGTAATTTTCTTGTATTTTTTCTTTTCTTTGCAAGTCTTTTTTTGTGTTTGAATTTCTTCAACTTATTTATAATTAATTCTTTATCAAAACCATTTAATCTAGCAGTGTTTAAGATATGTTTATACACTTTGTTGAAATTTTCTTCATTTAATAATAATAATAATAATAATAATAGCTTTATTTTACCTGGCAGAGTTAAGGCCTTAAGGCCTTGTCTACCACTCAACCAGGTTTAAAAAAAATACAAACAAAAAATAGTCTTAAATCTAAATTTACAATATATATATAAACGATTACAAGTTATGAATACAATACAATTAATATTTATAATGTATTTTGATTTACTCTAAATTTAACGAATTAAATATATAATATGTACAATATATATAAAAAACAGGAAAAGATTAATGACATAGTATAAAATTAAATAAATAGAGAAAAATTAATTATTAGACAACAGGTAACTGTATAAGCGTGACTTAAAGGTACCAAGTGTGCGGCAACCCCTGATATCTTGAGGCTTACTCTCGATTCCCAGGAGCCCGACGCTAGAGGCTACTGTGAAGGAAGTAGAGATAGGGAGGAAGTGCTATGAAGAGGAATTGTTAGCAGACTGTCTATCTTGTGATCTAGTGTCAATATTGTGGTAAGAGGATAACTTCTCAAATCTAGAAACGGCCAGGTAAGTAGGGATGTAGAATTCATTCAGAAGCTTGAACAAGTAGTGAAAGAGAGTGCAATTTACGTCTGTCAGTAAGAGCGGAGCCAAGAGAGGTTATTAAAGTGTTCTTAAATATGGTCATATCACGGCGGATATTGACAAATGAATCCGAACGCAAGCATTATGAACATGCTGCAGTTCTCTGCGACAAGTCATAGTTTAGATCATTATATATAATGTCACAATAATCGAAGTGTGGTAACACAAGATTCTGCACAAGGATTTGTTTAAAAACGAAACTGGGAGAAAATCTCTTTAAACGTCTAAGATAATGTAAGATGTAGAAAGTCTTTTTAGCATATGTGTTTGCACTTGTGTTTGCCAGGTTAAATTTGCGTCTAGATGTAGTCCAAGATCTATTACTGAAGAAGAATAAGGGATGATTATATTATTTATAGTAATTTTTGGTAGTGTAGATATGTCAAAGGTTGTAAGCAGTCTTTGTTGTCCCATTAGAATACTTGTGACTTGTTAGGATTTAGATTTAGACCGATACTTGAAGACCAGTTAAAGATGGATATGAGATCGTCATTCATTTTTGTCAAGCTGTTATAGAGAGAATGAGGAGGTGAATGTAGGTAAATTTGGAGATCATCAGCGTAGAGGTGATAACGGCAGTGCTTTAGTACAGTTGGCAAGTCATTTATGTAGATTGAGAAAAGAAGAGGTCCGAGAACACTGCCCTGGGGGACTCCAGCCGGCACGTTGCGCCAAGACGAAGATCTAGAGTTTAATGAAACGTATTGTTGACGACCGTGCAGGTATGAGTCGAACCAGGATACAGCGCTGTCAGACAAGTGTAGGTGCTTGAGCTTTATCATAAGTAAGTGGTGGTCTACTGTGTCAAAAGCTTTGCTGAAGTCAAGTAGGTTAAAGGAGTCAATTGACGTCTGTCCACGGCTTCACGAATATCTTCAGTAATTTTTAGCAAAGCTGTGGTTGTGCTATGACCATATCTAAAGCCGGATTGATAAGGATCAAGGAGGTGATTTTCTTGGAGATATTCAGTCATTTGCTTATGTACAATATGTTCCAGGGCTTTAGATAATGTCGGAAGGATGCTAATCGGTCGGTAGTCATTACAGTTAGCAGGTGTACTTATTTTTGGTATAGGCCGAACTCTAGACTGTTTCCATACAGTAGGGAAGATAGAAGTTATAAGGGAAGCATTAAAAATATGAGTCACTGTGGGTAGTATAATGTCAATGATTTTATTTAGCATTAAAATGCTGATGTTATCTGTTCCTTGTGCATTGGATTTAATCCGCTTTAGTGCTTTTTTAACGTCTATAGGCGAAATGTCGTTAAAGTGAAATTTATCTCTTCCTATATGGGGGGATGGGGATAAGTCTTTAAGAATGTCTGTTTTAGTCTTGTTGTCTGGAGGTGTCATGGGTATTGAGGTAAAATGTTCATTTAAGTCATCTACAGAAATGTCTATAGAGTCAGTTGAGGGATTCAACTGTCTAAGTCCCATTGCACGGAGATTTCGCCAAGTGTCCCGTGCACTTATTTCAGGTCCGATTATACTGTGGGCGTGTCGTAGTTTGGCATTGCGTATAGTTTGTGTAGTTGTGTTTCTAAGTTGTTTGTACAGTTGCCAGTTCTCGTCATTTTTATGTCGTCTGTATGTTCGGTATGCTTTGTCTCGTTTTGACATAAGTTCACGTATTGAGTCATTCATCCAGGGTGCAGGGGGGCGGGAAAATCGTCGGGTTTTTACTGGTGCATGTCTATCATATAGTTTGTAATATCAGTGTATTAAATGTGTCTACTTTTTCATCAACTGATCTAAGATTCCATATTGTGTACCAAGGTAGTTCTAAAGCGTCTGATTTTAGTTTAGTATCGTCTATGTTTTGTAAATTTCTGTACGTAATCAATTTAGAGCGTCTTTTAGGACATTGGAGTGAGTATTCTACGAATACAATGTCATGAGCAGATATGCCGGGAGCAGGAATTTGTCCATATGACAGTACTTTCTGTGGATGTGTAGTCACTATTAAGTCCAGTAGAGTGTCGGTATTAGCAGTATGATGTGTGGCAGAGAAAGGAACAATTGTCATATTTAAGCTTTGGAACATATTTTTAAGTTGTATGGCTGGTGAGTCAGTCTGAAGAAGATTTGTATTAAAATCGCCTGCGACAATAACGTGTTCATAATGAGGTAATGAATCGTTCAGAGCGTTTTCTAGATCCGAAAGGTGCCTTATTTTTGGAGGTTTGTATACAATGCATAAGAGACATTTTTTTAGACTGGCTTGAATTTCTACGAATAAGAACTCGGGGCGAGCGGAATATACAGAAGGGGACTTGTGGACAATTCTTGGATTAAGCTCATTTGATATAAAGGCACAAACTCCTCCACCTCTTTTATCTATTCTGTCATTTCTGAGCAATGTATATCCGTCTAGGTGAACAAGGGACGAAGGTATGGAAGGGGTCAGCCAGGTTTCCGAAATTAAAATGGCGCTCAGTCCAAGAGATGAAAATATGGTTTCAAACTCATCAAAGTGGGACAGAATGCTTTGTGAATTTACGTGAGCGATTTTAAGTGATGATTTATCAATAGAAAATGCATTCTTAAGTAGACTAGTAGTATTTGTTGTTGGAGAGGGATGGTTGGGATTGAGGAATGTTGCTACCTGCGTTAAAAGTTGTCTGCACAATAAGAGGGTGATTGGAGAAGGTGAGTGAGTCAGAGGTTGCAAACATGTCTTCATTTGTCAGCTCAATGTTGCCAATAGCAGAAAGTAAAAATAAACTATGTACTGTAATAACTCTAATAAAATTAAAATAATTTAGCTAAACAAAGAACTTAAATTAAAATAAAACAAGTAAGTTGTTCCTAAATAAAAAATAATAAACTTAAAACTTACCTAAATTAGAAATAAATTAACAATATAATTGTTAGCAAAGAAAAGACAAAGTAAACATATTTTACACTCAGGTCCTATCTAGTTGATATCCGTAGAAGATCTAATTTTGCGTTTTTCGCCATTCACTTTAGCTATGACGGCACCGTCCATTGTCCATACATTTTGAATACCGTATTTCTGTATACTCTCTTGTAGCAGGCGATAGCGACACTTCGTTAGGTCCTCGCGAACAGTGACCCCACTTCCTTTCAACTTTTTCTTGCTTAGAAAAACTTCACTGCGCTTGCGGTAACTAACAAATTTCACTATTATAGCCCGCGGTCTTTCAGCATTACTAAACACCAACACGGTGACTTCTGTCAATGTCAGTCACTGATAAATCGACACCGATTTTTTTGGCCACCTCGATGGCTTTCTGGTCAGTGTCCTCTCCGGCCTCTTCTTTTACACCAAAAATCCTGAGGCATTGACGTCTCTGGTATTGTTCTAAGTCGTCTATTTTATTTTCTAACACCTCAATCTTTCTGTCTTTTTCATCGAGGGTCTTTTTCAGATCCTCAATTACTTTAGTGTTGTCCTGGATGGTCTTCTGCAGTTCCGCCACTACCTGGTCCCGCAACATGGACACAAACACCTGCAGAGTGCCGGGATCCTGTAGCGCCTCTTTCACCACACGTTTCACAGCTTCCTCCGTAGAACTTGTCGAATCATTGTTAGAATTACGTGTGTTTTTTCCCATGTTGTTAAATGTACACACTTTTGACACTAACTAATATAAATTTAAACTTAAACTCACTACGAATATACAACTTTAGCTATGAAATAACGAAGGCACCTGCTGAAAAATAACTTAAAACCTGGAGCGTAACTTGTGCATGGTACATTTGTAAATCTATAAATGAAGCTATTGAATATTGCATGCTTATGATCAATGTGATTGCAGTATCATGGAAGCATGAATCCTATGAGGTGGGTTGTTTAAACAAAATGTTCTCCAATGAATTTTAATGACTTAAACTTGTAATAAAAAATGACAGGAGTCCACAAAACACGCTTTTATATATTTATTAGAACCCTACAACATAGGTACATATTTGGTAAAGGTACTTTTCCGGTCGGGTGGGAGAACAGTTCCTTTTTATTTACGCACTTTATCAGTACATAATTGGCATACATATTAATCAAATATTATATTTAACGTATTTCAATCTGGGAAAGTTATTATCATTTCTTTATTTTCTCGTAAATATGAAAATAAAGTGGGACTATTTCCTGTCATGACCACGAAGGTTACAACAGTTCTTACTTCTAGCCAGCGATAATAATAAGTAAAAGGTTCGCCCGAGTGGGCATTGATTATATTTAATCTTTGCTATATTCATTCAGTGTTTTTGTGTTCTTTGGGCACTTCTGTATGTGGTACCGTTCACATCTGTGACCACACAAAGCACATATACATTTTTCATTTGGGTCGTGGTACTTCTTGTTTTCACACACTTTGTGATGAAAACCGTGCACTGCATAACGTGTCACAACATGTCGCTGGTCCTGGTTAGCTTTTGTCCAATTCCTCTCTATCATGGCTCCCGTAGCATAGAAATCAAGGTCTATCTCCCTCTTCTTCAATTTGCTTCGGTGTACGAGTTCTGTGTAGGGGCCGGTATTAGGTAGAAGGTGTTTCATCCTCAGATCTTCTGCATAGAACGACTCTCTTGCAAGTTCATATACAAGTCTCGACGGGGTTGTTTTCCCCACCCTTAGAACCACTTTAAGGAAACGTGCCTTAACCTTCTCTATCCTTTCGAGATCGCTAAGTGACAGTTTCTCCCATATAATGTCTATGCCGTATGTTATGATTGGAGATATCGTTGTATCGAATAATGTCATGGCCGTGGGTAGTGACAGTCGGGCTAGATTTTTTATGCTGTAGATTGCTCTTGTGGCTGCTGCTGTTTTCTCTTGTATATGTTGGTTGAATGATCGTAATGTTGTTTGGAGTGTCATGCCTAGGTATGTGAATTTGTTGACTGTCTTTAGTGGTTCGTCATTCAGCATTAGGATATCTTCTTGTGTGGCTCTTCCTCCTCTTCTAAATGTTAGTTGGACTGTCTTTTCTGGGTTGATGGTGAGTTTGTTTTTGTCGACCCATTGTTCTAGTTCCTGTAGTGCCGCTTGCAATTCTGTTTTGTTTGGACTTCCTAGTATCATATCATCCGCGTACATGATCAATGTCGTTTCCTGCATATTTTTCAGTATGTCGGTGATATCGGACGTTACTGCATTGAAAAGAAGTGGGCTCATAGGATCCCCTTGTAGGACACCATTGGTCTGATGGATTGCGTTTGATGTGTCTATTCCATCATCGATTTCGACGAGGTTGTATGCCAGGATGTTTTCTATTATGTTACTGAGCGGATGAGTTTCCCCTATCATATGCTTGAGCTTGGTGATTAGTTTGCATCGGTCTATCAGGTCAAAAGCCTTTTTGTAGTCTATGAAGACTGCATGGAATTTGTCTTTTGGTCTCCGTAATGCTGTTTCTATCTCATCCATCAGGCACTTAATTGCATGTTGAGTGCTCCTTCTTCTCATAAAGCCGAACTGGCATTCTGGTATGTATCCAGCAAGTTCTACCTCTAGTCTGTGAGCCAAGATCCTTGTGAAGATTTTGAATAAGTTGTTTTCTAATGCGATACCTCGGTAGGAGTCTAGGTCTTCCCTGTCTCCTTTGCCTTTGTACAGCAGTTTGATTTTTGCTGTTCTCCAACTATTTGGGATCGTCCCTGTGTGTATACATTCATTAAGCAGTAGGGTCCAGAAGGGTAATAATAGGTCTTGTGCGACTTTCAAGTGTTCGGCTTGTATGTTGTCAGGCCCTGGGGCTTTCTTGTTTTTCATTGAGATCACTGCCTTCTGGATTTCCTCTGATGTTATTTGAAGAGTGTATTCATTTCTGTGATCTTGGGTGTTGGTGGTATAGGCTTCCTGGGTGTTCATTTTATTCAGGATACTGTTGAAGTGTTTTTCCCATGTTGTTATGGGTATCTGTCTTGGTTGTGCCACAGGTTTTCTATTTCTTAATGCCAAGAAGGGGTTCTGTTTAGCTTCTTCTGCTATTTTCTTGGCTTCTTGCTCTAAGAACTCCGTTTTCTTTTCTTTTAGAAGAAGTTTGTATGTCTTTCTTTTTTCTGCGTAGTGTCTTAGGTCTTCCTCGCTTCCGTCGATTCTAACCTTGTGCAATGCTAGCAGTGTTTCTTTCCTCTCCTTATAGCAGTCTTTGTTGAACCATGGTTGGGACCTTCTTGGCTTGTTTGGTATGATGGCATTTTGTATAATGTTGTTGGTTAGCATTACTGCTTTTTCCATCTGGCCATTTGTTAGTAATTCTATTGCTTCCTGTATTTTGTCATCACATTTAGTTAGCTGTGCTGTGTTTAGTTTCCTGCTTTGGGCGCCATTCGTTCGATTCTTTGTTTCTGCACGTTGTGTCTTCTTTATTATGAAGGTCGTTTCTATGGGTATGTGTTTTCTAATTGGAGCTGCTGCTGATGTCCATAGTCCTTTTTGTTCCTCCAGGGTGATTCCTGTCCCTCTGTAGAAGACCAGGTCAATGGCGTTTGAACCGTTGTGACAGATGTAGGTCTTTAAGGATTCTTTGTTCGCGAGCCAAAATCCTTCTTCATTAAGTGTTCTTAGCACTAGTTCCGTTTTACTGTTGGTTTTGTCAATTCTGCAGTTAAAGTCGCCAGTTAGAATGACATCACCTTTGTCTCCTATTTTGGGCATCAGACTTAGCAAAATTTCTATGACATCCTCAGTTGTCCTATGTGGCGGGATGTATAGTCCTACGATTGTCATTAAATTTGTTTCGATCATGACCATGTTTTCTTCTGTGTGAGCTTTTATTAGATTTCCTATGGTGGGTTTGAAGAAGCTAGAGACCCCTCCTTCCGGTCTACCTTCCGTTGGAGTGGCATAAGAGTGGATTCCATAGAAGCCCTTGATGTCTACTGGTTTCAGCAGGAACGTTTCTGTGGCCAATATGGCGTCATATTGTTTAAGGTGCTCTTCTGATACGTATGAGAGGGCGTTTCTAGCTCCTTCCGTGTTCCATGTCATAATTTTTAAGTTCCTATTCGAGAGATGCTCCTTCCGAGCGATAAACCACCAATTATCACAACGTTGAGCACCGATGACCACAGATATACCACCGATACAGCATATCAGTGGCTTCAACAAATTATGTCCGAATTTGTCTTTTACATATTTAACCGCTTAAAATAATAAAAAGGACATTCCTGGAATTCACCTACGTTAGAGTAATTGATTTAGTTTCCATTCAATGATTTAGGTTTGGTTAGCTTTTAGTTTCCTTGCATTTTAAATCTGATTTAATACGTAACATATATGACCTCTTCATATCTGTTATTCTATGGAACATTCAACATGTCTGACGGTTACAACCTAAAATCACATTTCCACTACTTCATTTCATGATAGGTTTCAATATTTTGACGATGGTTAAATCCCAGAGGTAAATGGTATCATCAACACTTTGTAATACTTTAAATTACAAATGGCATAAGTCGCATAAGTAAAAAGCTGGTCTTGTATTACACATCCAAGTTAACTGTTCACGGGTGGAGGGGAAGAGTTTTAGCGCTAGTGTCGCCGATCTACTGAATCTGTGGAAGGGATGTAGTAGAAAACTGTACATCCGATCACGTACTGAAATTGTTCAACTTCAAATGTGGGGGAGAATCTCTAAACTCGTGTGACAGATCTTAACATTGTTGTCAAATTAGTCATTTAAGCACGGAATGCTCAAGCGATCGGATCATTTGAAATCACAGTATTTGTCGTCTCTCTGTTACCAGCTTAACAATAAATCACAAGTGGCAACATGTAATGAGAAGGGCAAGGAAGGGACAGCTCATTCCTAGACGTAATCCCAAAAGTAACAGGGTTGTCAAGTTAGTCATTCTGCCACTGACCGCGCAAAGCGACGGATCATTAAAATACATAGTATTTGTCAGCTCTCTACCTGCCAATCAAACAACATAATACAAAGGACAGGAAGCGGCAACATAGTAAGGAATAGAAAGAGAAAGATAGTTTGTTAGTTAACATATTTTCCGCCTGCACAAAACACTGATAGGTAGTACAACCCCACCACTTTTCCTCCACTTTTGCAATCACATCGACATTATTATTGTCATATCCCAAACATTTAACTAACAAATGACCGTCTTATGAAGACATGTTATGAAATAGTACAGGTACAAAATTCTGATCTCGGCTGTTGTACACTTCAGGTCGCAAAAATTTTTCAATTTAATATCTTATTCCACTAATGCACTAAACACTTTTAAAACATTTTGCAACACTTTTTAAACATCTTCCAACGAGTTTTTTTTTTTCATATTTATATATTTGCGTAAAACACGGTCGTGCTACATTGCTTACTTCCTACTCTTTGTCTTTTTCCCTCCACTTCCTATGTTGTTCCAGCGTTGCCACCACCAATAACACAAAATACACCAGATGTTCTTGGAAAGGATCCGCATTACGATTTTTACAGTCGAAGTGCCATAAATTTTCCGCGATATGTATGCCCATCACATCGCGTTTGATCCCTCCCCTAGATAGTCTGCGTCGTAGAGTCCGCCAAAAGGACCCTATGTTATTCGTGTGAGCATTTGTAAAAGGATCCACAAAATTTTGCGAATGGTTTACTGTTAAGTGGACGGCAAAACCACCACCCAGTAACCCATTATAACCTCTCCAGCAATCTGTGTGAATAGTGCTATCAATATGAACATGCTTTGCTATCATATTAATTAAGGTAACAGCATCTCTATTATTGTTTGGGCAAATTTTCCAATCGTACCTCTTTACTTTGGATATCGATCATGCCCAAAAATCCAGGTTCCTTCAACTACACGCCCTCGTTCAAATTTCCTCCTACCAATTTTGCTCTCGTCTATTTGGACAATATGCCCTGGACCTCCAATTTTGCCACGATTTGCGTATTTATTCTCCATAGATAATAAACACACTTCTCGACAGTAACTGAACCAATCAGCTACTGTGCGTGGAGATACGCTTCTGTTCCCTGCATAATTGTCTGATTATACGTAAATTTATGCGCAAATGAATGAACTAAGCAAATAACTTGGAAAGGATGCATTTTGCATTTCTCGAACAAAGTTCCTTTCATGACCGACTGGAAGAATTCCGGGTGTCCTCTTCTACAATTGAATATTGGATATAACTTGCTCCGCCTATTTACCGGAGTGAGGCGAGCATTGCATTCAGGGCACTCCATTCTTGTTCTTAAAAGCCCTTCATCGAACAGGAATTTAATACATTCTTTACGATCAAATAGATCTAGGGTTACGGCTAAATCTATCAGGCTGATGAATCTAGGCATTATTACATGAATTTCGTTTTATAACCAGGAACACACTTCACACTGCAAAGTTGATTCGTAAACTGGAATGGACAGGGAAGGTGATGGTGAACGAACAGTTGTGGCCATGGTTGTGGCTTCATCTGGGATTATTGTGTCAATGTTGGTCATACTGATTTCTCATACAGATACTGCCAACTGCTGGAGGTTGCAGTTATCTACCAGGGATAATTGGAGCACTAGCGCATGCGCACTGCGATTCTATAGAACTTGGAAAAATTTTCGTGCGACCCGAAGGATAGCATATCCCTAAACTCTATAAAATAAATTACATTTTGAGTGAGCTACTCCCCTGTACTTGCCAGTTACATAACAGTGATCTCTAACTTTAAAATTTTCCTTTGAAAATCCACCTTTTTTGCAAATGTGACAAACATTGATACTATTGAAGTGTGCATTTTCTTCTTCAGTCATTGGCAGCATCGGCAGGGATTATTATTATCTAATCCCTGGCATCGGTTTTGTATCACTAAACAAAATTTTACCAATTTCCTGAACGTCTTTAAACAACGAACTCATGAAAATGCTCATGAAATGATCCCAAGCATTTTCAACGGCTGCTGTATGGTTTACGTCGCAAAAAATTTTCAATTTAATTTCTTATGCCACTGATGCACTAAACACTTTTCACCTCTATATGCTCTATATAATCTCAGATGGAAATATTTGTCTTCACTGTCCTTGATACAATAACTGTAAGGAATGTGTGTGTCGTAATTAACTGTCCAACTCGATGATGAATCACCCTTACACCATGATATCGGTTTCAGCATGCATTCAATGTCAGCGTATATTACAAACCTTAGTTTTTTACTGTGATGGCCATTTTCAAAGCAAATCATATTGTTTTCAGGAAAACTGCATCTAATGGCGTCAAAATTATCGCACATTTTGTTGTCATTCAATTTTAATGTACAGTCTTTCCCAATAAAATGTACAAAATATCATTTACATATTTCAAACTCAGAACCACATATTTTTTTTGTCAATTGTTCTCTAATAAAACATTAAAATTTGTTTATATTATTTTTAGTCTGAACATCTTACCTCAATATTAATGTTGATTTGTTCTTGAACATGTTTCAAAACAATTCTGTTTTGTCATCAGCTTTTCCAGACTGGTTTTATTTATGTTGCATTAATAAATTGGTAAGAGGCACTCGAAAGAGCATTAAGTTATAAGTTTATGATTTGTCTTTTATGAGTTCGTTCAGTGATCCTGTCCATATTCTGCATTGTTTGTAATGGTATCGCTCACACTTTTGGTCGCATATCTTGCATTCACACGAATCACTCGGTTGGTGGAATTTTGCATTTTTGCACATTTTGTGATGATATCCGTGTGTTGCTAAACCTATGATTCTGTGCCTTTGTGGTTGGTTACTTCCAGTCCACTCTCTGTTTACCATGGCATCTGAGGCGTAGAAATCTTCGTCAATCTCTTTTTCTCTCTGTTTCTTTTTTTCGATGACTTTCTTATATGGCTCCGTTGCTGGCAGTAGTATCCTTTGCCTCAGGTCCTCTAGGAAGAAGGTTTCTCTGGCTAGCATATAGGCCATTCTATTTGGTGTGTATTTGCTTGCACCTAATGCCTTTTTGATGAATCTTGGTTTTACTTTTTCTAACCTCTCCAAATCGCTGGTCGATAGTTTCTCCCATATCAGTTCTATCCCGTTGGTGACAATCAGGGTGATCACTGATGCGAATAATTTCATGGCTGTGACTAATTTTAACGATGTGATGTCTTTGATACTGCACATAGCTCTTATAGCTGCTGCTGCTCTCTCCTGCACATGTGCGCTGAAAGACTTTGTTGTTGGCTGCAGTGATATGCCTAAATATCTGAATTTGTTGACCATTCTTATCGGTTCTTCTTCTAGTTTTAGATTATCACTTGCCGCTGTTCTTCCTCCTTTCTTGAAAAACCATTTGTACGGTCTTGTTGCTGTTTATCTTGAACTCATTTTCCATAGCCCATCGTTGTATCCCATCTATGCCTTTTTGCAATTCTTCTTTGTTTTCTGACCCAATGGCCATGTCGTCCGCATACATTACCAGCGTGGTCCCGTTCGTTGCTTTCCCAATGTCAGCCGTCATTATGTTAAATAGTAGCGGGCTGATGGGGTCTCCTTGTAGTATCCCATTAGTTTGCATAACCTCGTCTGATGCCGCAACCTCATCTGTTTTTTGTAACCAGTTTCGCCTCATTATGTCGTGTACTATTCCAACAATGGGTTGCTTGTTTCCAATCATGTCCCTCATCTTCGTGAGTAGTTTTGTTCTGTTTATGTAATCGAACGCTGTTTCATAATCTATGAAGACCACGTAGTATTTCCCTTTCGGTCTGTTGAGGGCTGCTTCTATCTCATATAATAATGCGGATGCTGCTTGCAGAGTGGATTTTCCTTTCCTAAATCCGAATTGGTTATCTGGGATGTTTAATTTTGTGATGTCCATCAATCTGTTTGTAAGTATCTTCATAAAGATTTTGAACAGGGTGTTCTCCAGTACAACGCCTCTGTATGAGTTCATGTCTCCCGTGTTTCCTTTACCTTTATACAGCATTTTCAGGGTAGCCCTTCTCCATTGTTCTGGTATGGTTCTCGTCTCTAGGCATTTGTTAAACAGTTCTTTCCATATTGATATTAGCACGTCAGCTGATGCCTTTAGGTGTTCGTATGCTACTTGATCCGGTCCTGTGGCTTTTTTTATTTTTGCTTCTTTCACGCATTTGTTTATTTCATCCTCTGTGATTTCCATTTCCAGATTCAGGGTTCTTGGGTTCCTGGTAGTATTGTGCATTATGTTGCACAACCTGGATGTTGATGTCAGCTCCATCCTGTGGTTGGCCAAAGAACAAAGAACCTCCAAACAAGGTGACGCTCCATCGGTTTATCAAAATTCACAACTCTGTTTTTGTTCTTCTGAATATAAATTTTTTCCCAAGTAGTCAGCTCTTTTGTATTTTCTAACTGTTTTAATAATTTAGTGTCTGAATTTATATTATGTTTTTCAGACCAAACATGAGCAGCAACTGCAGATTTTTCTATTTCCCCATTTTTAATATTTCTTATGTGTTCTTTGGTTCTAATTTTTAGGTTTCTCTCTGTTTTTCCTATATATATATATATATATATCTTTTCACAACCCATGCATTCAATTTGATATATTCCTGACTTTTTATTTTTATCAGTTTTTTCATTTTTGTTGGTTTTTATTAGTTTATTTAAACTGTAGTTAATTTTTTTAATTAAAATTTGTGATGCAAAAGTAGTGATTTATTTGACCATTTAATCTCTGTGGTCTTCTAATTCCTTATTGCACACTCTAAGTGGAAAAATTTGGTAATCATTACTTTTTTCCTCTATTCCATATATATTTATTGAAATATTATTGTGCTTTTCAAATTTGTAAATATCTCTTAAGGCTACCGGAAATTCAATACAATTCCAGTCATATTTACTATCTAAATCTGGTTGATTTTGATAATTTATCCACAGGTCTTTATCTATTTCAATAAATTTTGATAAAACACAACACTTAAAACAATAGTCATCTAAATTTCTTACATTTGCTATGGATTTAGAATATCACTATTTTTCGGGTAGCCTTAAGTATCTTGAAGCTCGAGACAAAACCGAATGTTCATTACCTCAATACTTTCAACCCTCAAAAAATACCAACCGCTACCTCTTAATGCATTTTCTTCAAACACTTTCTGAATTTTAGCCACATTTTTCAATATGCTTTCTTCTAGTTTACTTGTTATATATAGAGCTTCATTTCGTGTTTTAAAGTTTCTTAAACAAGTTTTGTCGTCTACATTTGAAAACATACATTTAACATGTATATTATACTTCCATCCATCCATAGTAATTCTGCTTGAGGGCAGGTCTTTCACTGCAATCATAACATTTTCATGCTATACTTTGCAGTTTTACTAGGGGATTGTAGGTGTGGTAGCTTCCCGTTGCTTTCCACACTGGTGAAGGATGATGATGACAACGATGATGATAATGATAAGGATGATGATGATGGCCATATGATTTCGGGGACCATTTGGGCCTTAAAGTTTTCCTGACATTTGTCTTATAGGGGAGGAAAAACCCCAATAAAAACCTCACCCAGAAAAACTGCCCCAACTGGGGATCAAACCTAGGCCCGCTGCATGACAAGGCAGCACGCTACTTTGAGACCACAGCGGTGGACATACTTAATGAATTTATATCGATCAACTGCTTTCTGTAACAGTTCCTTCATTTCAACAACTTTACTGTGTAATACACTTTTTAAATCACCCTTGCCAATTTTACTTGCTCTATACATTTGTAATCTACTCTTAAAAGCAGTTTATACCAATATTAAACTATTACATCTGTTATTTGTGTTTTCTTCTTCCTCATCATCACTCTCTATCTGCATACATACCCTTTTTGCATTAATGGGTTTACCACTGGTTTCTGTTATCTTGCTATATGTCCTTTTTACACCACAAGGTCCTGCCACTGGTTCTGTTATTTTGCTTATATTAAAACTGCTCGGTCCTGGTTGTGGTTCCATTAATTTGCTTATATCTAAACCGCTAGGACCTGGTTGTGGTTCAGCTGCATTACTTGTTCCTACATCACCAGGCTCTGGTTCACTCTCCACATTCTTAGTAACCATATCAACCTATAACAAAAAACATTATTAGATTCACTTTATCCATTAATAATAAATAATATCTTTTTTATTATTAATTTTTTACAACTTACCTCATTTTTAAGTATGTGAAAATTCTGTATATGCCGTCTCAGCGATAGTTCTGAAGAATAATTTATTTTACAAAAGTCACATTTAAACTTTCCATCGCCGGGGGACAAGGTTGTTCGCCTCCACGCGGTGTCCCCTGGGAGCATATTTTGATATTTTGCTGCAAAATGAACAACAATTATAGGCGCAAGAAGCACCAGTACAAAAGAAAAACTGCTCTTATTAAAGCAAAAGAAAGAACTACACTCAACATCCTCCAGTGGAATGCAGGAGGATTATCTACTGCAAAAGTATCAGAATTGATTAATGAAGCAGTAATCCAAGACATAGATATTTTTATAATTAATGAAGCTAATATTAGCCCACAAAATGAACAATTTATCAACACACCTGGATACAACCAACATATCTTATATAAATCCAGACAAATAGCCAGTGGAATCCTAGTAGGGAGTAAAACAACCCTCACCACAAATTTTGTAATTATCAAGCAAATGAATGAGTATGATACATCTGAAATCATAGAAATTGAAGTATGGAAACAGAATTACCACACTAACATCTATGGAATATACAGTCCTCCTAATAACAAACATTTGAATCTAGATATATTAGACCTCACACGTAATAACACTGTAATAGTGGGAGACTTCAATGCAGCTTCCCCAAATTGGGGCTATACTTACAAAAACGCATCAGGTAAAGCCGTAGAAGAATTTCTAGCATCCAACTCTGTAGAAATACTATACAAACAACAAGATCCACCAACATACCTCCATTATAATGGACACGGAACAAATCCTGACCTATCCATTATTTCATCAAATCTTTCAAATGTTGCAACTCGCACAGTAGAAGATATGGGGATGGAGCATAGAGCAGTCATCACAAAGATCAAATGGACACACACCTTTGCACCCAGACAAACCAGAATCACATGGAACTTCAAAAAAGCAAATTGGAATAAGTACACAATAGAAACAGAAGCAGACACCAAACAATCAAAAATCAAAACAAAACCAAAAGATGAACTAAGAAACATAACCAACATAATACTACACCGAGCAAAGACTAACATACCAAGGGGGAGGATTAAAAGATACAAACCCTTTTGGAACACACAACTTCAGGCAATAAAAATAGAAAGAAACAGATTAAGAAAAACAGCTGAAAGAACAAAAAATCCACAAAACGTACAACACTGGAGAAAACAAAGTGCCATTCTCAAAAGAGAAATTATTAAGCAAAAAAGAACTAGCTTCCACAACTTTATAAGCAAAGCACGGTTTGCACCAAAAGGTAGATCAGTATACACTTTTATCAAAAAAGTTAACAATAATAATGCTAACCGAAACAAACCCCCAATAAAAATAGAAAATAAGCCTATTACCGATGATAAAATAATTAGAAAATAAATTTAACCACCACTATGCCAACGAACACAAACTCAACAAATATGCAAAGGACAACCAAAAAGCAATCAAAATCAAAATTGCCAAGAGCAACGTAATCAATCACACGAAACCACATGACATATTTAATAAAAAGTTCTCTATACAAGAACTGGAAGAGGTAATAAACAAGACCAAAACAGATAAACAAGCCGGACCAGACAGAATATTTCCAGAATTTATAACACATCTAGGACCTTCAATGAAAAGAAGACTACTCAACTTCTACAACAATGTTTGGCAACAACAGTACAGCATACCAGCAGAATGGAAAAAAGCCATTGTAATACCTATTCAAAAACCTAATAAACCAGCAGAAGACATAAATAGCTACCGCCCAATATCTTTAACATCCGTACTAGCCAAGATAATGGAAAGAATGGTTATGGCTAGATTAAATTGGTATCTGGAAACACAACACCTTCTGACTCCAGAACAGGCAGGTTTTAGACCAAAACTTTCAACAAGTCACCAATTGGTTAAATTCACCCAGGAGATCAAGGATGCCTTCAACAGAAGAGAAAGTGTCCTAGCAGTATTTGTAGACCTACAAGCAGCCTATGACAAAGTGTGGCGCACCAACCTTATTTGGAAGCTACATAAAATGGGAATAACAGGCCATATGTTACACTGGGTTAAATCCTTTGTAACACAAAGATGGATAGCTTCCAAGTATAACAACCTCCAATCAAATTACGTCCAAACCAAAACAGGACTGCCACAAGGCGCTGTCTCAAGCACCACCCTCTTCAATAGTTACATCAATGACCTCCCTAAGGAAATCAAAACTAATCAGCACATCAAATGTGCACTATTTGCAGATGATTTAGTCATATGGACGAAGGCCAACAATTCAGCCAGAAACCACAAAGAACAGCTGCAGAAGTATATGGACAATGCCATAAAAAGGCTACAACACTGGTGCACAATTAACAACAAGGAAATCAGCATGTCAAAAACATTTTACCAGTACTTCTCACTAAGACACACAAGTGAATCCTTCAACATACCAATCAACAATAGCCCGATAACCAAATCCAATTGCACAAAATACCTAGGAGTCCATCTAGATAATAAACTAAACTGGGAGCATCATGTCAACAAGATCGAAGAAAAAGCAAACAAAAACTCATACATACTGAAGAGATTAGCTGGGAAGAAATGGGGGAGCTCAATGGACACCCTAAACAAAACATATAAAATCTACATGAAACCAATTATAACCTATGGAGCAGAAACAATAGTAACAGCTAAAGACACCACAATGAATAAACTAGAAATAATCCAGAATCGAATGCTAAGGTTAGTCACACTGGAGCAGTAAAATCAACTAACACTGCAACTATGAGAATGTTCACAGGCAACCCCTTAATTAAAAATGAGATAGAAAAGAAATCCTGCATCATGCACACAAAATTAGCAGCGCTACCAAAAGCAATCCAACCTCAAAGCACAACACCCCAGATCTTAATCACACAACCTTCCTTTCTCCACAAAACTAGTAATCTTTTCCAAAAACATAAATTAGATGCCAAAACTGAACCAACACCTCAAATACCAAGCCCATTAGATTACCAACTGTACAATGCAACCCTCTCAATAGACGAAATAATAAAGAAAAATGATACAAACCCATCAATAGCCAAACAAATGACCTTAGAAACTATTAGTACAAAGTTCGCAGAACCAGAGTGGCTAAGAGTCTTCACTGATGGCTCCAAAACCAAGAGTGAAAATGCTGGTGCAGGAATCTACTCTCATCTGTTTAGTCAATATGTTGCAGTAGGCACAAACAATACAGCCTTCGATGGTGAAGTAAAGGCCATAGAAGTAGCACTCCACAACCTCCTGTTCCGAACAAAAATGTTTACAAAAGCTGTTATTCTGGCTTGCTATACAAGCAATAACCTCCAACCAAACACTAGAAAATGAAACCATCTTGGAATGCCGTAAACTTCTGAAATACCTCAACAACCAAAATAAATTAATAGCCTTCCAGTGGATACCCTCGCACATCGGAATAGTTGGCAATGAAATAGCTGATGGACTTGCCAAAAAGGGTACCAAAATACAGATAACAACCCACCCCAATTCGAACCTCCACAGAAAGATCGAAGAAATTAAGAAAGCATTCCAAATGGAAAACATGAAAGAAAACATTGCAACAGCCAGAGGGAAATCATGGGAAAAAATTGATGAGCTATACACAGAAATAAAATATAAAGGCCGCAAAGAAGCAGTAGCAAAATTCAGACTGATGTCAGGACACGACTGCCTGGCTCACCACCTCCACAGAATAAACGTTTTCCAATCCGACAGATGTGTCATATGCAAAGACCCGGACCTGATCATGGACAAACACCACATTCTAGTCTGTCCAGCTTTAAATCCAACTGCACAACACTCTAAGGACCTTGTTCGCTTGTACTGGGAAGCCAGAGAGAAAATGACTTAAGCGTCAAATCTCGCCATTAGAAAACAACAACAACAACTTTCCATCGCCATGCATTTCCTTTTCATGGCGTTTTAAAGTACTTTCGTTTAAAAAAAATTCTTTACATAAGCTGCTGGTACTATGTATTTCTCGTTGGTGTCTAAATTATTTTATTTTATGTTGTAACTTGCATTACATATATTGCAAGTTAAGTCATCCATAATGCAATCATTAATTAAAACAACCTTCACATGACAATGACAAAGAGTAATGCCCGACCAATCATTACAGCTCTCCTTTTATAACACTCCACCCTCCCCTCATTTCTTATCTACAGCCGCTAAAGGTTGTCTTAATTAAAGATTGTATTATATGACATTGACAAACAGTAACGTCCTACCGATTATTACAGCTCTCCTTTTATAACACTCTGCCCTCCCCCTTCTATCTTATCTACAACCACACCCCTATATATTACACCACATTGGAGTCTACTCCACCTCGATTACATCATCCACTTCACCAAACACCATCTCCCCTTATTAGTGATGTCACACCCCCATCTCTCATTAATGACATCACATATCCCCACAACAATTACGTCAATTTAATGATGGCAGTATGGACCAATGTAGATAAATTGCCCTTGGATGTAGTCGCTTTACAGGAAGTTAGGTGGCCAGGAGAAGGTAGTCAGGAATCAGGAAGCTTTGCATTATACTACGGGGTACAGAAAGACCTGAATTTGGAAAGGGTTTGTTAGTCAGAAGGAGGATCCTGTCCGCTATCCGAGATATTAAGTTTGTCAGTGACAGGATATCATACATAATTCTAAAGGGTAAATGAGATGAATTTATAATTGTAAATGTACATGCCCCCCCCCTCCATGGTATCTTTACCTTGTCGTGGTGGAGTGGCTTGTGTGCTTAAATGATCCTGAGAGCTATGCCGGCGGTAGCATTGCTGCCGATAGGGTTACCCATGCCGGACTGGTCGAAGGTGATAAGCCAGACGAAAAAAGTACCTTGGGCGAAAGAGTGACGATCTTTCACCGTAAAAATACAACCGTCAAGAAATGCGGACATGGGTTCATCTGGGGTAAAATTTTTCGGAGGTCAAATAGTCCCCCATTCGGTTCTCCGGGCGGGGACTACTTCAGGGAACCCATGCCAAAGGCTCAAACACAGGGACATGTTCCTAGGAATATGGAATGTTAGGACTTTATACAATAGTGGGGCACTAGAGATATTAACGCGGGAACTAGATAAATCGCCCTTGGATATAGTCGCTTTACAGGAAATTAGGTGGCCAGGAGAAGGTAGTCAGGAATCAGGAACCTTTGCATTATTCTATGGGGGTGCAGAAAGACCTGCATTTGGAACGGGTTTTTTAGTCAGAAGGAGGATCCTATCCGCTATCTGAGATATTAAGTTTGTTAATGATAGGATATCATACATAATTCTAAAGGGTAAATGACATGATTTTATAATTGTAAATGTACATGCCCCCACAGAAGATAAAGATGACAAGATCAAGGATGAGTTCTATGAAGAATTAGAATGCTTATTTCATAGCCTTTCACGATATCATATGAAAATTGTCTTAGGAGATTTTAATGCAAAAGTGGGGCGGGAAGATATATTCAAACCACCAATAGGCAAATTCAGTCTTCATGAAGATAGTAACGACAACGGGGTTAGATTAGTCACATTTGCCACATCAAAGAATCTCATTGTTAAGAGCACAACATTTCAGCATAAGGATATTCATAAATACACCTGGACGTCCCCAGATGGAGAAACTCGGAAACCAGATAGATCATGTATTAGTGGATAAACACTGGCACAGTAGCATCATTGATGTTAGATCAGTTAGAGGGACAGACTGCAATTCGGATCATCATCTGGTCAGAGTGAAAATCAGACAACGGCTATCGCTTATGAGAGGAACAAATGCTAAAGATGATTCTGTAAAATATGAATTAAAAAACTTGAAGAAATGATGAAATGCGGCAAGAATACCAAATCAAAATTGCTAATAGATTTGAAGTATTGGAATCTTCAGATGACAATGTGGCAAACGAAGAAGAAACTGATATAAATAAAGAATGGGAGGCTATAAGAGATACTATTAAATTGTCAGCATCAGAAAGCATTGGTTGTTTAAAAAAGAGGCAAAACAAGAAATGGTTTGATGAGGAATGTGCCGACATTGTAAAGAAAAGAAAGCTAGCAAAAATGAAATGGTTACACGAGCCAAATGAGGTAAATTTAGAGCAATTGGGTAGTGTTAGACGGGAAACCACCAAGTTACTAAAGAGTAAAAAGAGGGAATATTTGAGAGAGAAGATTAATGATCTTGAAATGAATGCAAAAAATAGGAACATTAGAGAATTATATCAGGGAATTAGTATAGAGAAGAAAGGGTTTCAGGCTAGAACAAACATAATTCGGAATGAAAATGGGGATATGATTGCAGATTCCAAGAGTATATTAAATAGATGGAAAAGTTATTTTAATCAGCTATTAAATGTACATACAGAACAGGACATTGAGGAGGATAAGTTACAGACAGCAGAAATGCTAGTCGCAGAGCCAAGTGCATTAGAGGTTGAAATGGCAATTGAAAAATTGAAGATGTATAAAGCATCAGGTTCAGATGAGATCCCAGCAGAACTGATAAAATCAGGGGGAGAAAAATTGATGGACAAGATTCGCTGGTTGCTTAGTATGATTTGGGAAAAAGAAGCTCTTCCAGATGAATGGAAGGAATCAATTATCGTACCAATTTATAAGAAAGGAGATAAAACTGATTGCAACAACTATAGGGGCATCTCATTACTTTCAACTTCGTACAAAATTCTAACAAATATATTAGTAAGCAGACTTACTCCCTATATTGATGACATTCTAGGAGATCATCAATGTGCATTTAGAAGAAACAGGTCTACAACAGATCAGATTTTTAGTATAAGACAGATTTTAGAAAAGAAATGGGAATATAATGGTACTGTACATCAACTATATGTAGACTTCAAAAAAGCATATGATTCAATTAAGAGGGAGAAGTTATATAGTATCCTGCTGGAGTTCGGAATTCCTAAAAAGTTAGTTAGACTTATACGAATGTGTCTAAATGGCTCAACGAGTAGGGTGCGTGTAGGCAAACAGTTTTCAGACACTTTTGAAATCCAGAATGGGTTGAAGCAAGGAGATGCACTATCTCCTCTACTATTTAATTTTGTACTAGAGCATGCCATTAAATCTTTAGAGAATGAGGAAGGCTTACAACTGAATGGTATTAATAAGCTGTTAGTTTATGCTGATGATGTAGTACTACTGGCCGATAGCGAGGAGATACTAAAGGCCAACACGCACACACTATTGAGTAACACTAAGAAATTAGGACTGGAAGTAAATATCAGTAAAACTAAATATATGGTCACACGTAGAAATACATTATATAATGGAAATGGACAGCTAATGACAAATGAGGGAAATTTTGAGGAATTGGCTGAATTCAAATACCTAGGAACAATAATCACAAATAGGAATGAGATGCACAAAGAAATTAAACATAGGCTCAATTCTGGAAATGCATGCTATTATGCATTGCAGAGACTTTTGATGTCCCAACTCCTTTCAAAAACGTTAAGCTGAAAATATATAAAACTATTATTCTACCAGTTATATTATATGGGTGCGAAACATGGACTCTTACTTTAAGGGAGGAAAGGAGATTACGAGTATTTGAGAATAAAGTTCTTAGGAAAATTTTTGGACCAAAGAGAGATGAACAGACAGGTGAATGGAGAAGACTACATAACAATGAACTACATGGTCTTTATAGGAAGCCAGATATAATAAGAACAGTTAAGTCCCGTAGACTGCGATGGGCAGGACATGTTGCGCGTATGGGGAATGAAAGACGTGCATGGAAACTTCTTCTAGGAAAGCCAGAAGGAAAACGCCCAGTTGGTAGACCAAGAATGAGGTGGGAGAACAACATTAACTATGATTTGAGGGAAGTAGATTATACAGGGAATGATTGGAAAGCATTAGCTCAGGATAGGGATGTATGGAGAGCTTATGTCCGCGCGGCCATGAACCTACGGGTTCGATAGTGCCAGTGAGTAAGTAAGTAAGTAAATGTACATGCCCCCACAGATGATAAAGATGACAAGATCAAGGATGAGTTCTATGAAGAATTAGAATGCTTATTTGATAGCCTTTCACAATATCATATGAAAATTGTCTTAGGAGATTTTAATGCAAAAGTGGGGCGGGAAGATATATTCAAACCAACAATAGGCAAATTCAGTCTTCATGAAGATAGTAACTACAACGAGTTTAGATTAATCACCTTTGCCACATCAAAGAATCTCATTGTTAAGAGCACAACATTTGAGCATAAGGATATTCATAAATACACCTGGACGTCTCCACATGGAGAAACTCGGATCCAGATAAATCATGTATTAGTGGACAAACGCTGACACAGTAGCATCATCGATGTTAGATCAGTTAGAGGGACAGACTGCAATTCAGATCATCATCTGGTCACAGTGAAAATCAGACAATGGCTTTTGCTTATGAGAGGAACAAACATTAAAGATGATTCTGAAAAATATGAATTAAAAAACTTGAAAAATGATGAAATGTGGCAAGAATACCAAATCAAAATTGCTAATAGATTTGAAGTACTGGAATCTTCAGATGACAATGTCGCAAACGAAGAAGAAACTGATATAAATAAAGAATGGGAGGCTATAAGAGATACTATTAAATTATCAGAATCAGAAAGCATTGGTTATTTAAAAAGAGGAAAAAATAAGAAATGGTTTGATGAGGAATGTGCCGACATTGTAAAGAAAAGAAAGCTAGCAAAAATGAAATTGTTACACGAGCCAAATGAGGTAAATTTAGAGCAATTGGGTAGTATTAGACGGGAAACCACCAGACTACTAAAGAGTAAAAAGAGGGAATATTTGAGAGAGAAGATTAATGATCTTGAAATTATTGCATAAAATAGGAACATTAGAGAATTATATCATGGAATTAGGATAGAGAAGAAAGGGTTTCAGGCTAGAACAAACATAATTCGGAATGAAAATGGGGAAATGATTGCAGATTCTTCGGAATGAAAATGGGGAAATTATTGCAGATTCCAAGAGTATATTAAATAGATGGAAAAGCTACTTTAATCAGCTATTAAACGTACATACAGAACAGGACATTGAGGAGGATAAGTTACAGACAGCAGAAATTCTAGTCGCAGAAACAAGTGCATTAGAGGTTGAAATGGCGATAGAAAAATTGAAGATGTATAAAGCATCAGGTTTGGATGAGATCCCAGCAGAACTGATAAAATCGGGGGAGAAAAATTGATGGAGAAGATATGCCGGTTTCTTAGTATTTTTTTTAAAAGATCTTCCATATGAACAGAAATAATTGATTATCGTACCAATTTATAAGAAAGGAGATAAAACTGTTTGCAACAACTACAGGGGCATCTCATTACTTTCAACTTCATACAAAATTCTAACAAATATATTAGTAAGCAGACTTACTCCCTATGATGACATTATAGGAGATCATCAATGTGCATTTAGAAGAAACAGGTCTACAACAGATCAGATTTTTAGTATAAGACAAATTTTAGAAAAGAAATGGGAATATAATGGTACTGTACATCAACTATATGTAGACTTCAAAAAAGCATACGACTCAATTAAGAGGGAGAAGTTATATAGTATCCTGCTGGGGTTTGGAATTCCTAAAAAGTTAGTTAGACTTATACGAATGTGTCTAAATGGCACAAAGAGTAGGGTGCAGTTTTCGGACACCTTCGAAATCCAGAATGGGTTGAAGCAAGGAGATGCACTATCTCCTCTACTATTTCATTTTGTACTAGAGCATGCCATCAAATCATGAGGACAGCCTAAAACCCAATGGTATTAATAAGCTGTTAGTTTATGCTGATGATGTAGTACTATTGGCCGAAAGTGAGGAGATACTAAAGGACAACACACACACACTATTGAGTAATACTAAGGAATTAGGACTGGAATAAATATCAATAAAACTAAATATATAGTCACACGTAGAAATGCATTATATAATGGAAATGGACAGCTAATGACAAATGAGGGAAATTTTGAGGAAGTGGTTGAATTCAAATACCTAAGAACAATAATCACAAATAGGAATGAGATGCACAAAGAAATAAAACATAGGCTCAATTCTGGAAATGCGTGCTATTATGCATTGCAGAGACTTTTGATGTCCCAACGTCTTTCAATAAACATTAAACTGAAAATATATAAAACTATTATTCTACGAGTTATATTATATGGGTGCAAAACATGGACTATTACTTTGAGGGAGAAATGAGATTACGAGTTTTTGAGAATAAAGTTCTTAGGAAAATTTTTGGACCAAAGAGAGATGAACAGACAGGTGAATGGAGAATACTACATAACCATGAACTAAACGGTCTTTATAGGAAGCCAGAAAAAATAAGATGAATCCCCTTTGTTAAATTAAAAAATTTAAATAAAGATTGTTGTATTGTTGCTTAGATCAGTTGGAACACAATTCATAGTTTGTTAACATGTCTGAAGAAGGTACAGTGTACCGAAACAGCTGTCACTGAATTATATAATAAATATGAAAATCAAATGAAACTACATTTTATTTTTATTCAATTAATAAATATGGATTTTCATCAAGTAAACACCAACTCAATTGATTATATAATAAGAACAGTTAAGTCTCGTAGACTGTGATGGGCAGGACATGTTGCGTGTGTGGGGACTGAAAGACGTGTATGGAAGCTTCTTGTAGAAAGCCAAAGGGAAAACGCCCAGTTGGTAGACCAAGAATGAGGTGGGAGAACAACATTAACTATGATTTGAGGGAAGTAGATTATACAGGGAATGATTGGAAAGCATTAGCTCAGGATAGGGATGTATGGATAGCTTATGTCTGTGTGGCCATGAACGTATGGGTTCGATAGTGCCTGTGAGTAAGTAAGTATGGACCAATTGGTTTCCCTCAGCATTCTGAAGCAAAATTTGAAACAAAGTGGAACTAAAATGGGAATATCGCACACCCTCATATTTTATCAAGATCAAGACCCAAAACATATAGCTGATATTAATAGAAGATGGGTCATCTGGAATGTGCCTAAACAGTTCAACATGCTAGCTTAAATCTCCCGATGTAAACACCTTGAGCACTTGTAATCCATTCTCAAAAGAAGGAATTTAAATGTGTAAATACTAAAGGAATGGAATGAAATCAAACCAGAAACTTGCCAAAACATGGTTAATCCGATGGACAAATAGATGCAAAGCAGTGTTAAAGCAAAATGCTATGCAACATCACACTGAATTATTCAATATTATCTACAAATTTGCATTTATTTTTGTCTTTTAAAATTGTTTTTTCTGTACAGGCCTCAGGAGGCCCTTGGGGTGGTAGGAGGTTAGGGTCGCATGTTTGGACGCATTAGACAGTAAAATGCCTTCTCTGCTGAGCAAGTTGTATGCTAATACGATTTTGCTTACTCAGAAATCTGTTCATGCGATAATAATTGGTTAAATTTGTAAAGCTACCTGCCGAGGTACCTTACATGAGCAACTCAAATTAAAATCCCGAAGGGAACCGAACGGGAACCGATGGTAATCGATGTACTTTGCTGCTTTATCCAACATTTATCCAAGATGTCGGACCTTGAAGACTTCGATCATGTTTTCGGTATACACGGAGAAAAGGAATTTGATAGAGTCTACCAAAGAATTCAACTGGAAGAACAGGAGAATCGGCGTAATATTGCGTGTCGCAGACGTGTTTGTATACGGTATTATTTGCGGGATGGAAGCATAAATGCATTCCTCTATAGCAGACGAAAATAACGGAAGTGGTTTTATCGCTGAGAATTCTGGGTAATTCGTTGCCAATATTACGAAAACGTCGACACTCGTGCATGACCGGTAAGTCGGCCGTTAATTCGTTCTCAGCAATTGCTCACGGCGAAGCAGCTCACTAGTGATTGGAAGTAATTTGAGAGAGAGTAATGTTCTAACATACGACCCTTTAAGACTCCCACTTGACTGGACAATCAGCACTTGATGTCAGCCCTGCATGATGGCTGCCTTTACCCCCAGAACAAGAATCTGATACTCATTTCTATTAGAGGCTCAGTCGACCCCAGGGCCATAGTACCACCAGAAGGTTTTGGTCAGTTTAAAAATCCTGACCCCAATGGGACTCGAATCCTCGATCTTCCGGCATGTAGTGTAGTGCCTTAACCACTACGCTACGGCTATCTGCACAAACAGAATGTTACTTTTTTATTGTAATTAATCTAAATATCAAATAGCATTTTCTGCAATGTTTAACAGTTGAATAAGAGTTCCTGTATATAAAAAAATAATACATTTAAAAGAATTTTCCTATAAAGGTCATGTATACAAACAAAACTATTATTGACTTATATTGGCTGGAAGATTTATCGGTAAAAAAAAAGTGATTCCTGATGTTTACCCAACTTGTGTCTGATTCTGAGTTTCGTGGATTAAACCTGATCAGGATCATTGGAATTTTATGGTTGATAAAAATCTTAAGCTTGGCATCATTTAGAAAGGAAGCAAAAGTGTGGGACTGGATCATTGATATATAATTGCCCCCATTTCAGTTGCAATGCTAATAACACACAACAACAAAAAATTACTCGCAGGCTCGAAATGTATCAATAACTATGTTTTCAGACCTGCAGAAGACGAAAATGATATTAGTTTTTTTCCAATCACCTAACCGGAGTCATATATTTAGACGACAACCTTTAGCAGAAGTGTTCGTTTCCGTGAGAGTCGCAGGCGCTATTGTCTCTCAAACTGTGCACCATTCTTTTTCTTTTGCGCGGTTTTATTACTCTTAGAGACTGTTAAACCCTCAGGAATACACAGGTATACAAAATTTCCTGATTGCCACAGTAAATACGTGAAGCAATGGCTTGTAATACCTCGTTCTGTGCAGTTCGTCTTACATTACATCATTGTAATTGTTAAGTGTCGATATATGCATTATTGTGTATCATTATAAAGAAATTGAATTAAAACAATCTACTATAATATATTTTAATACGTAAGTTTTAATGTTTTTTATAATTTTGCAATGTTTCGCCGCTGTAAGAATTCTCCTAATTTATTGTTACGTATGTGGAGAGTATTGCACAAAATCTCAGCGCAGAACTAGTTATAAAGGCGTACAATTTATATTTCGGGAACTATAGTAAATTTGGAGATACTGATAAATATTGGGCCCCTAATTTTTGCTGTACAAACTGCCAAAGGATTTTAATAGGGTGGCTAAAAGGTTCGCATTCGAGCATACCATTTGCCGTTTCAATGTTGTGGAGGGAACCTACGGACCACATCACTGACTTATTTCTGTATGGTCAATATATCTGGTTTCACTTTTAAAAAAATAAGCATTCTCTTCAGTATCCAAATTTGCAGTCAGCCATGCGACCTGTTAAACATAGTGATTCTTCACCGAACTTGGGTGACGTCAGTGATGAACATGGCGAAAGTTTCCACGAAGACATTTTAGAAATGGAAAGGCGTTATAAAGGGAAATCAGTGACCAACATGCTTGCTGATTACTGCTGGCAACTTATCACAGACATTTAGGAGCCATCTTATCGGCTTAAGTCATCCAGGAAGAAGTTTTGAAAGGTGACATTTTTGCTACAATTTAAGCATGTGTTGTAACGTAACTACTTATTTATCCTTCTTAGAAAAAAATATTTTAACTTTTTGGATCTTATATGCTTTGGTTTTACATAGATCAATTGCTTCTAGCAATGTTATTGCAAAAACAATTGAAACTAAGTGCAGATAAGCAATAATATGTAAAATATAATGAAAAACGTTCAACACGTCCTCGCAAAAAACTATTAGGTGATAGAGAAAAACGGACTTCAAATTCGAAATCAGTGCATGCCAATTAACTAAAATCACCTATTTTCATTTCTGCGAGCGACAAAAAGTTCAAATTTGTTGTTGTGTGTAATCTGAGATGTAAGGAGGGTCATTATATTAAATTATTTTTATTGAACTGGTACATCCATTAATGCTTTCACTAATACCCTCCACTATTCTCTTGTAAATTGAATTCAGTTAATTATTACATTACGAAAAAGTGTTTAAGGAGTGGGCTATTCTATGCCAGGAGTCCACCTGTGAATGTTCCAACAGGGAACAAATGAACTTTTATAATTCATGATGTGTTCCGTTGAGGTATTATTCAAAATTAATATAAAATTATGGAATATTCACCTGAAAGTCCCGAAAGTGCTACAGTTAAATGATTAATTAAGTTGAGGAGACGGACCTTTCAGGTGAATATTCCATAATTTTATATTAATTTTAGGGAACAAATGACTACTAGCATCATGTATTATTAATAAACAAACATACAAATTTCCATTAAAAAATTATTGAGTTTTTATACATATATTTACTCATCACTAAGTCCTTGTATTACATAATATTCTGTACTCAATTTATTTTGTTGGGTGAGAAAATGGACAAGTTGGTATGCACCAGATTAGTTTACTGGATAATCCAGCTCCACTTAGGAATTAGTTATTCTGTTTGAACAATTGCTTAGGTATGTTTTAGTTTGTAAATGTAGCAATTTTAGGCTCATTTTTATAATACTTCTATCTATGATTTTACAATCTACATTATTGTAATACTGTCGCTCTACATACTTTTTCCATCTTTACTTAACATTTCATACTATTTTAAACGTTTAGCAACAATATTTATAATTTTTTTACAATTATTAACTTTTTAAATAAGTACGGTATGCAAATTGTATTTACCTCAAAAATTTTTTTCAGTTCTGCAGAATTGTAATGTGCGAACACAAACTCGCTAGATATCTGTGAAATAACCAACATTCCAAAATATGTTTTATCGAATGGATATTCACTCACTTCGTTTTGTTAGGTTCAGTTGGGACAAGTTAGTGTATATCATTAATTAAATTAATATTAAGAATCTAAAGCTGTTACTGTGATTGAAATAAGTATATTAAAGTACACTACTAAATTATTGTAATCAAATGGTAAAGAGAAAAATTTATGCCTGAACCAGGAATCGAACCCCGAACCTTCAGCTTTCCGTGCTGATGCTCTTAACCATTGAGCTAATCCAGGCTTCCTTCCCATCCAAGCATAAATCCTTCCTTTACCTTACTGTCTTGGTCCCACATTCAAATGCTATGAATCATTATTCACAAACACACAATGAATGGCTTCTACCTGAAGCTTTAGCTTCTTAATATTAATTTAATAAATAATGCTATAGCTATGTGGAGTCCCTTCATGTCTTCTTCAGGTAGAAGTCATTCATTGTGTGTTTGTGAATGATGATTCATAGCATTTGAATGTGGGACCAAGACAGTAAGGTAAAGGAAGGATTTATGCTTGGATGGAAAGGAAGCCTGGATTAGCTCAATGGTTAAGAGCATCAGCACGGAAAGCTGAAGGTTCGGGGGTTCGATTCCCGGTTCAGGCATAAATTTTTCTCTTTACCATTTGATTACAATAGTGTATATCAGATTAGTTTTTAAAATAATATGCATGTAATTTACTTTGTTGGGAAGTGGGAAGTTGGTGAATGAATGAATGAATTAATTAATTAAATATAGGGTCTGCCATAGTGGACCCTGGGAATATAGGGACTTATTTTTATGCCCTCTTTACCCATTCTTAACCCTGGAACCTGATGGTGGGGTCTTGGTGATCCCACAGATATTTCTATTCATCTGAACATTCGTAATTTTGGACTCACTTTTTCACAGCTTTGTGAGAATTCAGTTCTAACCTTGTTCTTTAAGTGATGAGAGTTTTGTGAGTTTTCATAAAAAGGTTTACAAGAGGGAGATGGAAATATTTGTTGTGATTGTAGTTGGGGTCATACAAACCCCACCGTCAGGTAATAATGGGTGTTTTTCTTCAAACTGAATTTCATGATAGGCCTATAGGATGCCAAGTCTTTCAATTATATAGTAATTATTTATGTTAATGAAACAGTAATTTCTTACTTTTTCTTTTATTTTATTTTATAATAGCATTTTCAAGTAAATGGCTCACAAGTGATGAAATAAGTGAACTTGTAAACAGAAGTGATAGTAAAGTGAAGTAAAGTAAAGTGATCCCACTACAGGCCTCAAGAAACCCTTGGAGTAGTAGGAACTTAAGGCTCCCACTTTTTCTGGACAATCGGCACTTGATGTCAGCCAGGTTGTGAGCCCTGCATGATGGCCGCCTTTACCACCAGAAGAAGAATCTGGTACTCATTTCTGTTAGAGACTAGTCAACTCCTGTGCCATAGTGCAACCAGGAGGTTTGGGTCAGTTAAAAATCCTGGGGTCCAACAGAAACAGGTGCACAACATGATAAAAGCTCTAGCTTTCAGTGGAAGAAAAATATGCAATTTCTGCCCTAGGAAAAAAAAAAGAAGTTAGCTATGGAATGTGTGGACTGCAATAATCCCATGTGAAATGATCACAGGCCCCTCCTTTGCGCTTCATATAGTGAACTGTCAAAATAACATTTCATTGGTCTGGCATGTGATTACAATATGAGATAGTTCATCATCATCCGGTATCATGGCAGCTGCCGCCGTCTTCCAGAAACCAAATGCCATTCCTCTCCATCCATCCATTGATCTTCCTCCATTCCTCTGATATTCATAGCTGCTTATACCGCTTCTATCCAAGTTTTCTTTGGTCTTCCTCCTTTCCATTGGGATCCATTCCATAACAATTTTTGACAATCTTTGCTCTGGCATTCGTTTGACATGACCATACCACTGCAATCTTTTCTTTTCTATGATGTCTATGATGTCCGGCTCCTCTTGTACACCCATAATTAACTAAAACAAAGAAGAAAGGCACAGGAAATGAAACATTAGGCAATTATATACACCTTTACAGTGGAGTAGATAAACATAAAAGAGCAAAAAGAGGTGTTTCAATGTTGAATAATAAGAAATGGAAAGGCACTATAAGAAATTGGGAAGCCATTGATGAGAGAATTTTAAAATTAGATTTGAATATATGGGGCTATAAATTAACAGTTTTTGGAATATACGCACCAATTAACGATAATGGAATGACAAATCTAGGAAATGATTTATTTTTTGACAAAGTTAATGAAGAAATAGGAAAAATTAGCACTGGGAAACAATTAATATTATTGGGAGACATGAATGGAAGAACAGGAAGTAAATTTGGAGACCCAGTAGTAGGAAAGTTTGGAGAAAACATGAGATAGTTATATAGTTCATTAGTTATGTAGTCCCTGACCCTCAATGGTCTGCTTAATGGTATTAAATATGGAACTTTAATTTACTAGAATGCATAATATGATAAAATAGAAAACCTTATACAAATCCTATTAAAATAAACAAGTTTTAAAACTAAAATTATGTGAGTGGTCACCCCACAATCAGGAATATTCATGCAAAGTTTAACTGTCAGGTTCCAGGGTTAAAAAATGAGTCGGTTGGATGATTGCTATGAACCATCCGACTGCAGCAGAAGGAGGAAAATTCGTTGTTGATTTCAGGAGGACACCTCTGGTGGGTTTTGCCCAAAACTCTGTTGCCTGTTGTCTAGTGGAGCTCCTCTCGAAAGCCGCCCTTGAAGGTCTGGTCAATTTGTAAATTTTGGATTTCGCAGCAGCCGAAGTTCATGTACATACATTTCTTATAAATACATTGGGAATTTATTGCAAAGCTTAGTCATTCCGATTTCACTCATTTACGCCCTCTAGCGGAATTTCCTTTAAGCAGTCACGCATGCGCACTAATGGTTCTATAAAATTCACCTAGGGTCGGTTTCACCAACAGAGGTAACTGTATTACGCCAGTTTAAGCTATGCATTATACACCAGGCCCATGAATCATTATAGGGAGATTTGGACGCAATTTTTTTCCACGTAGTACCGTGGTCATCTTAAGACTGCGCCACCGTCGCTATTTTATTGATTGTTGATGTGTGACGTACAAATAAATTGAGTTGTAAAATCGAATTAAAGTTTAAATTTAAAGAAATCAATGGTTGAATTGTTATGTACTGTACGAAGAGAAATTTGAGGTTGAATATAATATAATATTATTGATGCATCGAAGTTAATTGTTAAATTAATTAATTATCTACAATCCGAAGGATAAAGTGAAGCTGGAAAATACAGCTAATGGAAGATAGGTGAATGATTACATATGGTATCATTTTTCTCAAAAATTTTTACTTCTGAAAAGAGTGTTTTCAAATAATAGGCCTAACTGTGAATTATGTAAATTGGCACGCCGTATATTTTGTTTGAATCATGACATTAGAATACCCCTTAAAAAATTGTTTATAGGCCTACCTCATTCATTTTTATTTCCTGTAATATGTGTACTTATTCATCATTATTTCTTTCACAGAATAAATGAGACTGTAAAGATCAAATCCTATGTGTGTATTTTTGTATGACAGTGATTGGGAAGTCTACACATGTATAAAATTTTAGGTAAGTAAATTTGAGGTATTCAGAGTGGATCGAATGCTGCTACCTTCATTTTACTAACTTCGAAGTTTCATTCTTTTTGTTTGGTGTTTCTTATTAGATTAAGCTATGAAAGTGAGATAGCATTATTCAGAACACCCGTAAGTCTAAAAATTAATCTTAAAAGAAAACACAAATTAGGGATAAAGTTTCCATTATGTGACAAAAAAATGAAACAAACTTCCGTTTATCTTTCCTAATAATTTTTTAAGTCCTGCAGAATAATAGTGCACATTTGCAAACATCTATAAAAAGTTTATAGAGTTGTATTGCTAGATGGAACCATGTAGATGTGAAATCGATATGACCAACCTATGCAATAAATTCCTCTTCCTAACTTAACTAAACAATTTACATGCATATTATTTAATTAAATGTTCACAAACTTTTTAGCATCGGAACCTAACAAAATGAAATGAGTGAACATCCATTTTTGAATGTTGGTTTTTATCCAATTTCACAGATATCTCCACCATTTAGTAGAAGTTCATTTAAGTGTTTGTGCATATGCACAACAAATCTGCATAACTTTGAAGAAATCATTGCATACATAGGTAAATATTTAATAATTGTAAAAAAAAAAAGTTATAAGTATTGTTGCAAGTGTTTAAAATATTATGGAATGTTAGTAAAGGCAGAAGAAGTATGTAGAGCAACAATATTAAAAGAATATACTATGGAAACTGAAGGGTAAGGTAATCTAAAGTTGAGCCAAAAAAAAATCCAAGTCTAAGTAGATCCATACACATGTGCCAACAGATAAAACTGGATATAATTTTGAATCATACGAACCGCCAACATACACAGCATATTAGAATGCTCATTGCCAACCAGAGGAGAAACATTCCAATATTGAAGATTTAAACTTAAAAAAGAAAGTAAATAAACACTGAATGGTAATAATGAAGACAGTGTAATCATTATTATTAGTTTATTTATGGTATTAGTATTCCGTTCTTTTAAGTCAAGTATTTTCAGGTATTGTAATTTCAATTTTCAATGCAAGTTTTGACTGCTTGTGAAGTATTACAAAAAAGAACTTAAAAATATGTAAGTGTATACATGTACATAATACATATACAATGGTAAAAGTAAGTAAAGTAAAGTGATCCCACAACAGACCCAGAGGCCCTTGGGGTAGTTGGAGGTTAAGGCTCCCACTTTTTCTAGACAATCGACACTTTATGTCAGCCGGGTTGTCAGCCCTGCATGACGGCCGCCTTTACCCCCAGAACAAGCGTCTGGTACTCATTTCGGTTAGAGGCTGAGTCGACCCCAGGGCCATAGTGCCGCCAGAGGGTTTGGGTCAGTTTAAAAATCCTGACCCCAACGGGACTTGATCCCTCGACCCTCCGGCTTGTAGCTCAGTGCCTTAACCACTACGCTACAGCGTGCCCCCATATATACAATGGTTCAGGATCATATTGTGTGAAGTCCATTTTTTTTACAATTCTTATTGTGAATGTTACATTTCCATAGCCATTTGATAATAAATCAGGAAATCAATATTTTGAATAGTAACACCTTTGAAAAATTGGAGTATAAAATTCTTGTTTTATATTTTTCCAATGCCCATAGATATGGGACATTGACATAACTAGAATTCTAAATAAAACACTTACTTAGAATAGTACGATCCTAGATTGTCAATATATATAAGAGTTGGGAATACCTTCATGTGAAGGACTTTGACAAATATTGTATATACATTGAGTTTCACTCGACTTGCGGCCACTAGCATAGACACTGAGTGGGCAGCATGAGTTGATGACTCAGTGCTTGCAGTCACTTTTCCCACTATCGGCTGCAGGTCGATTGAAACTCACTGTATATGTATGTATACATACATATATATATATATATATATATATATATATATATATGTATTTTTTTTTCAGGCACTACAGTAGGTGTAAAGAAGTTGCGCTTCAAGAATATCTACAGGTGTATTGCAAGAACATACCAGTACATTATAGACTATGCAGAAAAGTGGTTGTGTTTTATTAAAAACAAATTTTTGAACTATTGTAGAATATATTTTAAATTACAAATTTTAGAATTATGTTAATGTTGCATCATGTAAATTTGAATTCATCCTTACTTCTACCTCGTTGAGAACTTTCTATGTATTTTATAACATTTATTTAACTTGTGCAAAAAAATCTTAATATGAAGTGTTGCAATTAATAAAAAAAAAAAGTGTTCCATCAATTGAGTGTCAAATTTAACAACAATAATTTGGCCTAACATTCAACTATTCAGCGATTTCCTGGTAGTAATGAAGGTAGGCATTTGTGTTAGGCTTAAATAGGTGTGTAAGCCTAAAATGCCAAACAATTTGGATTCTTCTCGCAGGTGGATATTGGGCCAACAGCTAGCTGGTAGGCCAGGGGCATTCTCAGCTTGTTGCACCTTGGAGAATATGCATATGATTTCTTCTCTAATGAACTGTTAGATTTTGTAATCAAAATGTAAAGGTAGGTGATCCCATTATAGGGCTTGGGGTAATAGGAAGCTAGTAAATAAATGTGAAATAGTCTTCTTATAAAATTACTTCTTCTTCTTCTTCCTTCCAAGTATTAGGCCAAGGCCTGTTACGATCCTATAGAAAATTTTCCCTCCAGCGTTTCATAGGACGGCCCAGTGATCTTCGTCCTCTTGGTATATAATTATAAACAGCTTTGCGGATCCGATTTGAACTCACTCTTTCTAGATGGTATTTCCAATTTAGTTGGTACTGTTTAATATATTTCAAAATTGGCGTAGTCTTATAAAATTACATATAAAATAATTAGGTTTATTGTTGAAATATTGAATCTTTAACTATGTATGTGACTGAAGTTTCATTGAGAAAATTCTGTTCATCTTGAATAATGTACATCCTGCAGTAACTATAAAATGTATAATTTTTTTAAAAATATTAATTTTAATACAAGGCAATAAACGAATCATGTTATTTCATTTTTAAAAGCAAACAAACTAATCAAGACAAGTCCGGTTACTAAATAGAGTTGATGAGCGCGCATTCACATATGAGTAGTTCAGAATAGAGAAATGATGCATAGGTTTTAATTTGAATTTCTTTTTGCTACATTCTTATAAATCTAAGGTATTTTTTAATTTTCATTTTAAGAACATTTAAAAACTTATGCTTAAATTACTTTATGGTTTCGGTTCTTAAAACACACAAAAACAAACAGCATATTATACTCATTAGACCAAGCTCATCAAATGGTGCTGCCTTAGCATATCCATTATCCAGATCCTGTTTGATATTTCTTAATGGAAGTAACACAAGTAATGTTACTTTGTAAACAATTTAGGCATTTTTTATTTTTACTTAAGAAAATGATTACAAAAATTTTGCCAATATTTTTGTTGTTTCCAATTACTTTCTAATAAATAGCGATTTCCCATATTCATTATGTTCATTTAAGAGTGGAATGGTTTTTAATAATACTTACGGAATTGTGTAAATCATTTTAGTCAACTTGCTAATTGATGAATTAAAAAAAAATAATTTATAGTTAAAGACATCTGGAAAGTTGACAAAGTTCGTGTAATTTTCTTCTGAAGAGAGTAAGAATAAAACATGCCAAAATTGTTCACAAAGTGGCATTGCTTGTGTTTAGCTTTAAATTTTATTTTTAAAAGAATGGGTAACGATAGGGTACTTTTCTTGCGATTGATCCACCGTAGCCATGCTCAAGTAGTACCGTGGTCATTTTCAGTTGACGTTCGCTTAGATCATGAAATTGTTCAATAATTTAAAATCATAAATGTATCGATTTTAAGGCAATGACCTAAAATCGATCTCAAAAATTGGATAAAAACATACAAAATGAAATAATGGAGAAGGAAACAACTAACCATGGTGTACAATCTGCCAACTATGCATAAAAGCTGGCAAATTAATTGAAAATGAACATCTGTTAAATGTTGTGATATCAAATTGAAGTTTCTTTATCACCATATTAAACAAAATTTTAATCATGAGAAATATTATACAAATTGTTACATATGTGTGTTTTATTTATTATAATCTAGCAGTAAATTCATTGGCGATTACAACTAATCGCTTTGCCATCTACGTGCGAGAGTCTACTACTACTTATACGACAATCGATTACAAACCATACAGAACTCTAATTTCAGTTCGAGTTCAAGCTCTTTGTGTTTGCGGGTTGAAATGTGGGGACTAGGAGGAAGTACACCTCCCCGCTTCTCGTAGAACTAAAGAGTTCAGACAGCAAATTCCTTTAAGACACACGGAGCCTTTCCAGATCCTGTTTGATATTTCTTAATGGAAATAACACAAGAAATGTTAATTTGTAAACGATTTTGCATTTTTTATTTTTACTTAAGAAAATGATTACAAAAATTTTGCCAATATTTTTGTTGTACCAGTCTAAGATTTCCAATTACTTTCTAATAAATAGCGATTTCCCATATTCATTATGTTCATCTAAAAGTGGAATGGTTTTTAATAAATACTTACGGAATTGTGTAAATCATTTTAGTCAACTTGCTAATTGATGAATTAAAAAAAAATTGAAAATAATTTATAGTTAAAGACATCTGAAAAGTTGACAAAGTTCGTGTAATTTTCTTTTGAAGAGAGTAAGAATAAAACATGCTAAAATTGTTGATAATGTAGCATTGGTTGTGTTAGCTTTAAATTTTATTTTTAGAAGAATGGATAAAAATAGGGTACTTTTCTTGCGATTGAGCCACCGTAGCAATGCGCAAGATGTACCGTGGTCATCTTCAGATGGCGCAGCGGTATGATAATGCTTCCAAAATTTAACATAAACACATCCCAGCAACACAAGGAACAAGAGGTCGACCAATGAAAGAAATTTCATGCTACATCAGACCAAAATTAGGAAAAGTTAAAAGCATACACCGAGAAGACGACACGTTTATAATCACAACAGAAAAAGTTACCCTGATGGGGTTATACATTGAACCCATAACACCAATTGAAGACATCATATCAACATTATTAACAGCATTAAATTAGACGACAAAAGGATCCAACATCATAATCGCCGGCGACTTAAATTGTAGAATAGATATAACACACCACAGAAGCTCCTACAAACGATGGCGGAGGAAGGATTCGAACTCGTCAACCAATCAAAGGACCGGACATACTATTCACACAACGGCAGCAGTAACATCGACCTGATATTCTTCAAGGGCTCAAAAATACAACTGGTTTCTCATAAAGTATGCTACACATCGGACGAAGCTCTGTTAAAGAAACACTGCCCTATAACAGCAAGCTTCTCACTAGAATACCCAGAAGAAAAAAAATACCTGCAACGGAGACACGGTCTCACGAAAAATTAACATAACTCAAATAAAAGAAGACAATAGGCAGTTGCTGAAGCTAGAACACACTATAGAGGAAGGAGACATCGAAGCGGCAGCGACAGCGCTAGAAAATATTATCAAGACAGCAATCAACCCCAGAACCAAACGTAAAGCCAAGGAATGGTTCGACACCAAATGTTTCGAGGAAGAAGAAAGTCCAGTCCTACATACCCTAAACTTAACACGGACATCCAACACAGCAGAAAACCTGGACCGATATAACAAGGCAAGGAAAAAATACAAAGCCTTAATAAAACAAAAACGGAAAGAAAATATGGAAGCAGAAGCCATAAAATTAATCGAAGAAGCGAGATCAGACCCTTTCATTGCATTAAATCCCAGAAGAACACACGCCACAGGAAAAATAAGCATGGAAACCTGGGAAAAACACTTCCTCAAGATTCTTAACATAGAGAACAATAATGCAGCATATGAGCCAAAAACCCCAGAGATGCCAGACTCAAACTTCAACTTTTTCACCGAAAAGGAGGTCCAACAAATCTTAAAATATCTGAAAAATAACAAAGCATCAGGACCAGACGGAATCTACAACGAACACCTTAAAGCTTCCGTAGAGGTTATACTACCAGCACTCACTAAGCTGATAAATCTTTGTATCAAAACAGGCACCATACCAAACAGATGGAAAACTTCAACCATCAGAATCCTGTATAAAGGGGACGGAGACAGGACCGATCCCAACTCTTACAGAGGCATAGCGCTGGAGAACAACTCCCTAAAAGTCCTCTCGAGAGTAATAACAAGCAGGCTAACAAATGAAATTGACTGCAAACTCCCCAGAAGAGCAGTTCGGTTTTCGGAAAGGAAGAAACCCCCTTCAAGCAGTTCGGATCCTTATAGAAGACATCGAAAACCATCTAAGATTCCCACAAGGAAAATTCCACGTAGTATTTGTAGATTACTCGAAAGCGTTTGATACACTAGATAGAAATATAATCTCAGCAAAATTAGAAGCCCTAGCAGTCCTGATCCACAACATGTTAGAGAGCAATACAATACATATCTCTGACAATGTATCTATATCCAAGGAAGTCAAGCAAACAAACTGGGTACTGCAGGGAGACCCACTCAGCCCATTACTATTTAATGTGGCGACGCATGATTTAGCCGACAAAATAAAGGAAACAACAAGCAACATAAAATTATATATGTACGCGGACGATATGGCCATCGGATCACCAGACAAAAAGGACCTCCAAAACGCGATTGACGCGCTAGAAACATGGGCCGACGAAAATAAACTCCAGATCAACCCAAAGAAAACAGTTCAAATGGACTTCAGGAAAGGTGGAAGAAAGAACCCACAAGACAGAATAATATATAAGAATGAATCCCTCCAAACACTTAACTTCTTCAAATACCTGGGCGTGACCCTCCAAACGACAATGAAATCTTTCAGGATTCATATCAAAGCAAGAGCAACAGCAGCCACAAAGGCAATCCATGACATAAGATCAATATCCAATTATCCCTAAAAACCGCCATGAATCTCTTCGACGCCAAGATCATACCCATTTTAACATACGGTATAGAACAAATCTGGGAAAAACTAGGAATAAAAGACCTATCAACAATAGGGGCCGTTAAAGCCCAGTTCCTGAAGTCAGCACTGGGATTATCCAAACACACCCGATCGCGACTCGTATACGAACTTGCCAGAGAGACCTTCCTCATAGAAGATCTCAGGACCAAATGTAACTTACCATTTACGGAGAACTGGGAAAAGCTAATGGATATAAGAAGACAGAAATCAGTAGAGATCTGGCCCGAATTTTATTCCACAGAAGCAATGGTAAATAGAACATGGATGGAAACCATCTAAGACCTGCGCCACTTTGTAAATTCCCTGGCAACGCATGGATACCACCACAAAGTATGTAATCTGAAGACCTACCATGACCCTAACTCTACTTGTGTATGTGAACTTTGTGAACTACCGTGTGACCGTTACCACATAACATAATGTAAAAGACTACCCAAATCAATAATTGTGACCTGCACAGACTAACGACACTGTGAAAAGTAGTGTAGAAGACATTAACTTTAGTTAGATTCATGCACAACTTGTGCGCTTTTCGTTAATATATAAATTTAACATAGAGAGGCCACTCTATTCGTTCTCTATCTTGATGTTGAGTGACTCTCTATGTTATACACGGGGAAAACTGGCGTAATACAGTTACCTCTGTTGGTGAAATTGAAAACTTTTTACCGATTTTAGGTTAAAATTACCTAGACTTCTCATTCAATTCTCCTATCATTGTTCAGATTAGAGTAAAAACATATTTGAAGTCATCCAAAAGGTGCGGTTAACACTGTCCATTACACAGAAATATATGTAATTTTATGAATATAGTCTAAAGAAGATGTTGATACGTGGATTTGTTTGTTGGTCACTGTGTGAAGGATCGTGTATGTAAAAGTTGGTACCATGGTTGGTACGTCGGTCCTCTATGTTGCAGACATTTGTTTTCTGTTTGTATTATTTTAAATCAAATTCATAGAGCCCCGAGTTCGTCTATGATAGAGAACCTGATAGAGAACGAATTGACTAATCGGCCGACTAATCATTTATGAAATGGGCAAATCTTCGAAAGATAAACGTGACGTTTTTTATAGAATTGCTAAAGAAGAAAATTTCAGGTCTAGGAGTGCGTTCAAGTTAATACAAATAGATGAAGAATACAGTTTGTTAAAGGGTATATGTTTAAAATAGTTTGCATATGTGTAAATGGTACCCGTTGTTTGGTAAACTCGTTTTTCAGCGCTCCTAACTTTTAATTTATAAAAATGTAGTTACGGACCAAACTAATCTAAGGTAACAGTGAAATTAATTATGTAGTAGTATGATCGCTAATTGTTTGACAGCCTTTCAATACTATAAAAGTATTATTGAAATTATAGGTTAGGAGTTTGGAGCGATAAAACACAGAAAAATTGAATTAGAAATTCACATAAATCTAACCTATCAAATAGCTCCATGGATCATTAATCGGAAATTTGGATACTTTTTTTTTATTTTAAGTCGTGTATTCGACAAATAGTAGACTTTAGCCCTTTTTTTTCTTTTTTTTTTAATTATTACTTAATAGTAGGTGCCCTATGCTAAAAATCCTGAAAAAAAATTATTGCTTCTCAAGTTAAGTTAGAATCGTGGGAAAAAGAACAAAAATTTAGAAATAGTGTGACAAACTTATAACATGAACTAGAGGCCATTTCACTAAGGAAGAAGCATGACCTACAAAGCTCGCGCAGATAAACGTATGGTCTTGGGGAAATGATCCCTATCAGCACGCTTGTCCGTTTCTGCAAAATCATGGTTACTAGTCATAATGAAAATATTAACCCTGAGTAGAAAATGATTATAATAACTTATGTACTGCATCAAATTCTTAAGGGCACCCGGTACTAATTTCCTTGCAATTTGGTTTAAAAATATGGCATACAAAAATAATTTTTTTTCAGCTTATTCTTAAGTTATGTGTATGAAAATTAATGAAAATATTAACCCTGAGTAGAAAATGATTATAATAACTTATGTACTGCGTGAAATTCATAAGGGCACCTGGTACTAATTTCCTTGCAATTTGGTTTAAAAATATGGCATACAAAAATAATTTTTTTTCAGCTTATTCTTAAGTTATGTGTCCCAAGACCATACGTTTACCTGCGCAAGCTTTGTAGGTCATGCTTCTTCCTTAGTGAAATGGCCTCTAGTTCATGTTATAAGTTTGTCACACTATTTCTAAATTTTTGTTCTTTTTCCCACGATTCTAACTTAACTTGAGAAGCAATAATTTTTTTTTTAAGATTTTTAGCATAGGGCACCTACTATTGAGTAATAATTAAAAAAAAAAAGAAAAAAAGGGCTCAAGTCTACTATTTGTCGAATACACGACTTAAAATAAAAAAAAAGTATCCAAATTTCCGATTAATGATCCATGGGGCTATTTGATAGGTTAGATTTATGTGAATTTCTAATTCAATTTTTCTGTGTTTTATCGCTCCTAACTCCTAACCTATAATTTCAATAATACTTTTATAGTATTGAAAGGCTGTCAAACAATTAGCGATCATACTACTACATAATTAATTTCACTGTTACCTTAGATTAGTTTGGTCCGTAACTACATTTTTATAAATTAAAAGTTAGGAGCACTGAAAAACAAGTTTACCCTTTGGGGGGAAATGATCCCTATCAGCACGCTTGTCTGTTTCTGCAAAATCATGGTCACTAGTCATAATGAAAATATTAACCCTGAGTAGAAAATGATTATAATAACTTATGTACTGCGTCAAATTCTTAAGGGCACCCGGTACTAATTTCCTTGCAATTTGGTTTTAAAAATATGGCATACAAAAATAATTTTTTTTCAGCTTATTCTTAAGTTATGTGTATGAAAATTAATGAAAATATTAACCCTGAGTAGAAAATGATTATAATAACTTATGTACTGCGTGAAATTCTTAAGGGCACCTGGTACTAATTTCCTTGCAATTTGGTTTAAAAATATGGCATACAAAAATAATTTTTTTTCAGCTTATTCTTAAGTTATGTGTATGAAAATTAATGAAAATATTAACCATGAGTAGAAAATGATTATAAAACTCTGTGACTGAGTGAAATTCTAAGGGCACCGGTACTAATTTCCTGCAATTTGGTTTTTAAAAATATGGCATACAAAAATAATTTTTTTTCAGCTTATTCTTAAGTTATGTGTATGAAAATTATGCCACTAATTAAACAAGTTCTTCCTGAACATAATGGCACTTTGGTTAACTTTTTAGACGTATTTCTTTATGAGTAATTTAAAATACAAAAAAATAAAAAATCCATTTTGTTAAAAGTATTGTCAATTTTCTCACAAACTACTTTCCAATTGTTTCCAAAATTTAGTATGTTATTGTCCATGGTTCATTTGACAATAATGAAGTTTCCTTGTGTACAGATATGGATTGTATTTATTTTTTTATTAACATTTTTCAGGTTCATAAAAGAACCTCAAGTCTGAATAAAAGGCTTCTGTGCAACATTTATCCGCCCTTCGTCCATCCAGTAATACGTTAGTTGCTTATTATATGTTCCATGTTGAAAATGAATGACAAGATCATTTGAAAACTATAGTTACCGTGTTTGAAAAACATGAAATATGAGGTAAGATGTTAAAATGACTCATTAATTTATTAATTAAGAACCTCATAATGTGTTTCCCAATTTTAACTTTGAGTATCTAAATTAGTTTGGTTAAGAAACTCCCGATAGAGAGCAGCCGTGTACCCATGCTGGATGTATGGGGTACATACATACAATAATGCAATAAAGTTAAAGATGATTAAAATTAAACCTAATTAAAAAATATATACACAAGAACAGCTCCAACCTACTATACATGAAAAAAAATTACAGAGAAAGCAATAAGATATTAGGTTAGAAATACTGATAAATCATATTACTATTTTTATTAAATAAATGAATAACAAATTATTAATTGTTAAAAAATACTATTTGTGAGATGTTTTTGTTAGTTAGTTAATAGAGGAAATTAAGTTTTCTCTCTGAAAGAAGTTATAGTTTCTCAGTCTCTGATACAGGTGGAAGAGAATTCCATGTTCTAGCAAGAGAAACTATAAAAGATATTGAGGCTCAACTGCACTTCTACTAGCGCTTGGTTTTTCATTTATATTGTTGTAAACTATAGCTCTTCTTCTGTATTAACTAACATTATTTAATGCTTTAAACTTTTCCAAACTATTTTTATAACATTATTAGACAATTTTGAAGTATTTATTTAAATATGCAAATCACAATATTATGGCACTGTTAGACAATATTATGATGCTATTTTCTCCACAGAGTATATTACTTAGTCTATGATTTTTCTATTGCTGTATTGGGTTATCGCCGGTTGGATCAGCTTTAGGGAGTGATAAGTAAGTGTACACCCATTTTTAATAAAACGTTTGGTAATTTCAATATTATTGCTATTATATTTTAACAAAGATTTGGGGTTTTATTGTCACATATTAGTAATTTACATTTCCCATTGCGACTGATCGGTACTCGAGGCTAATAATCGCTATGTGGTTAGATTGTGGGTTATCGCTGGCTCTATAAAACCTGATGCATGCGCACTGTTGTTCTATTGGACTTTGAAAATATTACACGCTAGTTTAAGTGCAGTTTTTCCGATTTTGATACAAATAGATAGTGTGATGAAGACAATGTACTGAAGGGATCGTGTGGCCTAATCCAAAGAAGTGGTGTGATAAGGAAATGATGTGTGTGCTAGTTTATAGAAAAGTGATAGGATTGGACGGTTCTACATTCTTGTAGATACGAGAAATCTTCCACTAAACACCACAATATAACATCACCTTATTTTTAAAACCGTGCAAGTCTAATTTAACAAAATTTTCAAAAAAGCATAAAACATTTTTTAACATTACTTATAATTTTGTAACTATGTTCTTAATGGCCGTATTTTAAATGGGCTCAACTCTCAACCTCACTTCTCTCGCGCTTTGATTTTTTCAGTTATCTTGTTTGTATACTATAGTTTCTTCTTTATTTACTAACATTTCTAGTTATTTTAAAACTTTTCAACACAATTTTTATCCATCCATCCCTCCATAGTATTCTGTCGGTCCCTGGCCCGAAGGCAGGTCCTTCACTGCAATCATGGCATTTTCATGCTGTGCTTGCAGCTTTACTAGGGAATTGTAAGGTATTAGGGAATTGTAAGGTAGCTTCCCGTTGCTTTCCACACCGGTGAAGGATGATGATGGCCATATGATTTCGGGGACCGTTTGGGCCTGAAAGTTTTCCTGACATTTGTCTTACAGGTGAGAAAAAACCCCGATAAAAACCTCACCCAGAAAAACTGCCCCGACCGCGGATCGAACCCGGGCCCGCTGTGTGACAAGGCAGCACGCTACCTCGAGACCACAGCGGTGGACTTTAAAACATTATTAGACAATTTTGAAGTATTTATTTAAATATGCAAATCACAATATCATGATACTGTTAGACAATATTGTGATGCTAACAGCTATTTTCTCCACAGAATATATTACTTAGTCTATGATTTTTCTATCGCTATTTTGGGTTAGCGATGATTGGATCAGCGTTAGGGAGTGATAAGTAAGTGTACACCCATTATTAATAAACGTTTGGTCATTTTAATATTATTAATATTTTTTTTAACATAGATTTGGGGATTTACTGCAAATATTGGTCATTTAAATTTCATAGCGACGGATAGTAATCGAGGATGATAATCAACATGTGGTTCGATTGTGGGTTATCGCTGGCTCTATAAACTCTGACGCATGCGCACTGTTCTATAGGACTTTGAAAATATTTCACGCTAGTTTAAGTGAAGTTTTTACTTTTAAATGTTTAAATTAAATATTAGATATTATTTTATTTTTATACAGATTTTCATCCACTCCATGTCCTACAGTTTCCTTGCTCTTATTTCTTAACATAATTACAAGATAATAAACAATTTCAAAAAAGTTTTTATGCTCTCTTGAAATTAGACTTAAGAGTTTTAGAAGTGAGGTCACGAAAACTAATATCATTTAGACTGACAGTACACTATGTTGGAATTGAATGTGTATGCCTGTACAGTAGACTACCTGTAGTAAAGGGGATGAAACTGGTCTTCTGCGCATCTGAGGCCATGCTTCAACCTTGATGAAACGGCCTCTAAATGTAGCTGACCAACCCAAAAGCATCTAAATACTCAAATGTACCACAACATAAGAATTTCTTTTCAGGATTATTAGGTTAGATTTATGTGATTTTCTAATTTATTTTTTGGCTGAACTTTACAATAATTTGCTACATGCTGTACCATAATATTCTTACGATGCTGCCGATTATGTACTTTTTCCATTTCTATTAACATTTTGGGGATTATATACCTCTGTACCACCTATATAAATTCAAATAAAAAAAACTGAAAAACACACAATTTATTGTTACAGTATGTGAATAATTATCCCAAAAAAAGTGAGAAATGCCTTAAAATGAAGTTAGAAGTTGAGCTGAAAGTAACCTAAAATCATCATATTTACAAATTAAAATATTTATTAGTCATTGCTGAACCTACAACTCATCACAAAACATGCTAACAAACAAACAAATATATAGGCTACTAAACTAATTTGGTATATACTAACTCTTCCAATTTCTACCCTAACTTGCCCATTTTGCCACCCTAACTTGCCCACTCCTTCCATGGTATCTTTACCTTGTCGTGGTGGAATGGCTTGCGTGCTTAAATGATCCTGAGAGCTATGCCGGCGGTAGCATTGCTGCCGATAGGGTTACCCATGCCGGACTGGTCGAAGGTGATAAGCCAGACGAAAAAAGTACCTTGGGCGAAAGAGTGACGATCTTTCACCGTAAAAATACAACTGTCAAGAAATGCGGCCATGGGTTCATCTGGGGTAAAATTTTCCGGAGGTCAAATAGTCCCCATTCGGTTCTCCGGGCGGGGACTAATTCAGGGAACCCATGCCAAAGGCTCAAACATAGGGACATGTTCCTAGGAACATGGAATGTTAGGACTTTATACAATAGCGGGGCACTACAGATATTAACGCGGGAACTAGATAAATCGCCCTTGGATATAGTCGCTTTACAGGAAGTTAGGTGGCCAGGAGTAGGTAGTCAGGAATCAGGAAGCTTTGCATTATACTATGGGGGTGCAGAAAGACCTGCATTTGGAATGGGTTTTTTAGTCAGAAGGAGGATACTATCCACTATCCGAGATATTAAATTTGTTAGTGATAGGATATCATACATAATTCTAAAGGGTAAACGACATGATTTTATAATTGTAAATGTACATGCCCCCACAGAAGATAAAGATGACAAGATCAAGGATGAGTTCTATGAAGAATTAGAATGCTTATTTGATAGCCTTTCACGATATCATATGAAAATTGTCTTAGGAGATTTTAATGCAGAAGTGGGGCGGGAAGATATATTCAAACCAACAATAGGCAAATTCAGTCTTCATGAAGATAGTAACAACAACGGGGTTAGATTAGTCACATTTGCCACATCAAAGAATCTCATTGTTATGAGCACAACATTTGAGCATAAGGATATTCATAAATACACCTGGACGTCTCCAGATGGAGAAACTCGGAACCAGATAGATCATGTATTAGTGGATAAACGCTGGCACAGTAGCATCATTGATGTTAGATCAGTTAGAGGGACAGACTGCAATTCGGATCATCATCAGGTCAGAGTGAAAATCAGACAACGGCTATCGCTTATGAGAGGAACAAACGCTACAGATGATTCTGTAAAATATGAATTAAAAAACCTGAAAAATGATGAAATGCGGCAAGAATACCAAATCAAAATTGCTAATAGATTTGAAGTATTGGAATCTTCAGATGACAATGTGGCAAACGAAGAAGAAACTGATATAAATAAAGAATGGGAGGCTATAAGAGATACTATTAAATTGTCAGCATCAGAAAGCATTGGTTGTTTAAAAAAGAGGCAAAACAAGAAATGGTTTGATGAGGAATGTGCCGACATTGTAAAGAAAAGAAAGCTAGCAAAAATGAAATGGTTACACGAGCCAAATGAGGTAAATTTAGAGCAATTGGGTAGTGTTAGACGGGAAACCACCAAGTTACTAAAGAGTAAAAAGAGGGAATATTTGAGAGAGAAGATTAATGATCTTGAAATGAACGCAAAAAATAGGAACATTAGAGAATTATATCAGGGAATTAGTATAGAGAAGAAAGGGTTTCAGGCTAGAACAAACATAAATTCGGAATGAAATTGGGGATATGATTGCAGATTCTAAGAGTATATTAAATAGATGGAAAAGTTACTTTAATCAGCTATTAAATGTACATACAGAACAAGACATTGAGGAGGATAATTTTACAGACAGCAGAAATGCTAGTCGCAGAGCCAAGTGCATTAGAGGTTGAAATGGCAATTGAAAAATTGAAGATGTATAAAGCATCAGGTTCAGATGAGATCCCAGCAGAACTGATAAAATCAGGGGGAGAAAAATTGATGGACAAGATATGCTGGTTGCTTAGTATGATTTGGGAAAAAGAAGCTATTCCAGATGACTGGAAGGAATCAATTATTGTACCAATTTATAAGAAAGGAGATAAAACTGATTGCAACCAACTACAGGGGCATTCTCATTACTGTCAAACTTCGTACAAAATTCTCACAAATATATTTAGTAAGCAGACTTACTAACTATATTGATGACATTCTAGGAGATCATCAATGTGCATTTAGAGGAAACAGGTCTACAACAGATCAGAGTTTTAGTATAAGACAAGATTTTAGAAAAGAAATGGGAATATAATGATACTGTACATCAACTATATGTAGACTTCAAAAAAGCATATGATTCAATTAAGAGGGAGAAGTTATATAGTATCCTGCTGGAGTTCGGAATTCCTAAAAAGTTAGTTAGACTTACACAAATGTGGTCTAAATGGCACAAAGAGTAGGGTGCGTGTAGGCCAAACAGTTTTCAGACACTTTTGAAATCCCAGAATGGGTTGAAGCAAGGAGATGCACTATCTCCTCTACTATTTAATTTTGTACCAAGAGCATTCCATTAAATCTTTAGAGAATGTGAGGAAGGCTTACAACTGAATGGAATTAAATAAGCTGTTAGTTTATACTGATGATGTAGTACTACTGGCCGATAGCGAGGAGATACTAAAGGCCACACACGCACACACTATTGAGTAACACTAAGAAATTGGGACTCGAAGTAAATATCAATAAAACTAATTATATGGTCACACGTAGAAATTCAATATATAATGGAAATGGACAGCTAAGGACAAATGAGGGAAATTTTGAGGAAGTGGCTGAATTCAAATACCTAGGAACAATAATCACAAATAGGAATGAGATGCACAAAGAAATTAAACATAGGCTCAATTCTGGAAATGCGTGCTATTATGCATTATAGAGACTTTTGATGTCCCAACTCCTTTCAAAAAACGTTAAGCTGAAAATATATAAAACTATTATTCTACCAGTTATATTATATGGGTGCGAAACATGGACTCTTACTTTAAGGGAGGAAAGGAGATTGCGAGTATTTGAGAATAAAGTTCTTAGGAAAATTTTTGGACCAAAGAGAGATGAACAGACAGGTGAATGGAGAAGACTACATAACAGTGAACTACATGGTCTTTATAGGAAGCCAGATATAATAAGAACAGTTAAGTCTCGTAGACTGCGATGGGCAGGACATGTTGCGCATATGGGGAATGAAAGACGTGCATGGAAACTTCTTATAGGAAAGCCAGAAGGAAAACGCCCAGTTGGTAGACCAAGAATGAGGTGGGAGAACAACATTAACTATGATTTGAGGGAAGTAGATTATACAGGGAATGATTGGAAGGCATTAGCTCAGGATAGGGATGTATGGAGAGCTTATGTCTGTGCGGCCATGAACCTATGGGTTCGATAGTGCCAGTGAGTAAGTAAGTAACTTGCCCACTACCATAGGTGGACTCTGGAATAGTTATATGTGAGTAAACATGTTAGCAATTGGCTCCAGCAGGATCATGTGTTATCGCATAGGTCAACATGATGCTAGCAGTTAGTTGTTTTCCATTTGAATATTAACAGGTGGTACCCTGAATAACCAACATTTCATACCATTCTAAAGGTTTTGTAATGACCATTGAATCATTTTATACAGTTATTAAATTTTTATCAATGTACACAAATTGTGGCAATTACCTTAATGATTTTTTGCAAGTTCTACAGAATTGTAATGCATAAGCACTTCCAGTAGTTGGCAACCCATATCTCTGAAATTGGTATTACCAACCTTCACAATTAATTTCCAAACATGTTTTAAGAAATGGTTGTTCACTAACATAATTTTGTTAGGTTACATTGGGATGTCAGTGTACACTAAATTGGTTTACAATTTAATGGTTAATAAATAATATGTAATTTATTTTGTCAGATACGAAGGTGCAAGTTAGTATATTCATTCCTTATAAACATGTTAGGAAATTAATTGCACATATTGCTCATACCAAATTCACATATATATGCTGCCAATTTCATAAGGTTCATGCATGTGCACTGCTTTTCTGTGGAACTTACACAAATTTATGTGAATTATTGTACAGTGTTTCTCATTTTTCCCTATTTTTCATACTATTACCTCCAACAACTGTGTTTACACCTCGGTCGGTAACTAAATTATACTACAATAATTTGTGCATTTTTTGGTATTGTATCAAAATGTTAAGGAAATGTAATGTGTCATAACTTAACACATTTACCTTTACATGCTTCTCAAAAATGAGGAAACCAATCATTCCAGTTCAATGCGAATTTCCATATACTCTAGTTCATGTAACTTTCAAAACATTAACATAGACCTCAAGCATGTCTTTCAATCTCAGCTACATAAAAATAATGAAGTACTATGTAATTTTATGTAATGTGAAAAAAAAATTCATGTACCAGTACTATTTAGAAAGGAAATGTACCATTAGATATCACAGTAAAAAGAAAAAGCAAGTTACTTACTTACTTACTCACTGGCACTATCGAACCCGTAGGTTCATGGCCGCACGGACATAAGCTCTCCATACATCCCTATCCTGAGCTAATGCTTTCCAATCATTCCCTGTATAATCTACTTCCCTCAAATCATTGTTAATGTTGTTCTCCCACCTCATTCTTGGTCTACCAACTGGGCGTTTTCCTTCTGGCTTTCCTACAAGAAGTTTCCACGCACTTCTTTTCATTCCCCATACGCGCAACATGTCCCTGCCCATCGCAGTCTACGGGACTTAACTGTTTACTTATTATATCTGGCTTCCTATAAAGACCATGTAGTTCATTGTTATGTAGTCTTCTCCATTCACACCTGTCTGTTCATCTCTCTTTGGTCCAAAAATTTTCCTAAGAACTTTATTCTCAAATACTCGTAATATCCTTTCCTCCCTTAAAGTAAGAGTCCATGTTTCGCACCCATATAATATAACTGGTAGAATAATAGTTTTATATATTTTCAGCTTAACGTTTTTTGAAAGGAGTTGGGACATCAAAAGTCTCTGCAATGCATAATAGCATGCATTTCCAGAATTGAGCCTATGTTTAATTTCTTTGTGCATCTCATTCCTATTTGTGATTATTGTTCCTAGGTATTTGAATTCAGCCAATTCCTCAAAATTTCCCTCATTTGTCATTAGCTGTCCCATTTCCATTATATAATGTATTTCTACGTGTGACCATATATTTAGTTTTACTGATATTTACTTCCAGTCCTAATTTCTTAGTGTTATTCAATAGTGTGTGCGTGTTGGCCTTTAGTATCTCCTCGCTATCGGCCAGTAGTACCACATCATCTGCATAAAACTAACAGCTTATTAATACCATTCAGTTGTAGGCCTTCCTCATTCTCTAAAGATTTAATGACATGCTCTAGTACAAAATTAAATAGTAGAGGAGATAGTGCATCTCCTTGCTTCAACCCATTCTGGATTTCAAAAGTGTCTGAAAACTGTTTGCCTACACGCACCCTACTCGTTGAGCCATTTAGACACATTCGTATAAGTCTAACTAACTTTTTAGGAATTCCGAACTCCAGCAGGATACTATATAACTTCTCCCTCTTAATTGAATCATATGCTTTTTTGAAGTCTACATATAGTTGATGTACAGTACCATTATATTCCCATTTCTTTTCTAAAATCTGTCTTATACTAAAAATCTGATCTGTTGTAGACCTGTTTCTTCTAAATGCACATTGATGATCTCCTAGAATGTCATCAATATAGGGAGTAAGTCTGCTTACTAATATATTTGTTAGAATTTTGTACGAAGTTGAAAGTAATGAGATGCCCCTGTAGTTGTTGCAATCAGTTTTATCTCCTTTCTTATAAATTGGTACGATAATTGATTCCTTCCATTCATCTGGAAGAGCTTCTTTTCCCAAATCATACTAAGCAACCAGCGTATCTTGTCCATCAATTTTTCTCCCCCTGATTTTATCAGTTCTGCTGGGATCTCATCTGAACCTGATGCTTTATACATCTTCAATTTTTCAATTGCCATTTCAACCTCTAATGCACTTGGCTCTGCGACTAGCATTTCTGCTGTCTGTAACTTATCCTCCTCAATGTCCTGTTCTGTATGTACATTTAATAGCTGATTAAAATAACTTTTCCATCTATTTAATATACTCTTGGAATCTGCAATCATATCCCCATTTTCATTCCGAATTATGTTTGTTCTAGCCTGAAACCCTTTCTTCTCTATACTAATTCCCTGATATAATTCTCTAATGTTCCTATTTTTTGCATTCATTTCAAGATCATTAATCTTCTCTCTCAAATATTCCCTCTTTTTACTCTTTAGTAACTTGGTGGTTTCCCGTCTAACACTACCCAATTGCTCTAAATTTACCTCATTTGGCTCGTGTAACCATTTAATTTTGCTAGCTTTCTTTTCTTTACAATGTCGGCACATTCCTCATCAAACCATTTCTTGTTTTGCCTCTTTTTTAAACAACCAATGCTTTCTGATGCTGACAATTTAATAGTATCTCTTATAGCCTCCCATTCTTTATTTATATCAGTTTCTTCTTCGTTTGCCACATTGTCATCTGAAGATTCCAGTACTTCAAATCTATTAGCAATTTTGATTTGGTATTCTTGCCGCATTTCATCATTTTTCAAGTTTTTTAATTCATATTTTACAGAATCATCTTTAGCGTTTGTTCCTCTCATAAGCGATAGCCGTTGTCTGATTTTCACTCTGACCAGATGATGATCCGAATTGCAGTCTGTCCCTCTAACTGATTTAACATCAATGATGCTACTGTGCCAGCGTTTATCCACTAATACATGATCTATCTGGTTCCGAGTTTCTCCATCTGGGGACGTCCAGGTGTATTTATGAATATCCTTATGCTGAAATGTTGTGCTCTTAACAATGAGATTCTTTGATGTGGCAAATGTGACTAATCTAACCCCGTTGTCGTTACTATCTTCATGAAGACTGAATTTGCCTATTGTTGGTTTGAATATATCTTCCCGCCCCACTTTTGCATTTAAATCTCCTAAGACAATTTTCATATGATATCGTGAAAGGCTATCAAATAAGCATTCTAATTCTTCATAGAACTCATCCTTGATCTTGTCATCTTTATCTTCTGTGGGGGCATGTACATTTACAATTATAAAATCATGTCGTTTACCCTTTAGAATTATGTATGATATCCTATCACTAACAAACTTAATATCTCGGATAGCGGATAGGATCCTCCTTCTGACTAAAAAACCCGTTCCAAATGCAGGTCTTTCTGCACCCCCATAGTATAATGCAAAGCTTCCTGATTCCGACTACCTTCTCCTGGCCACCTAACTTCCTGTAAAGCGACTATATCCAAGGGCGATTTATCCAATTCCCGCGTTAATATCTCTAGTGCCCCGCTATTGTATAAAGTCCTAACATTCCATGTTCCTAGGAACATGTCCCTGTGTTTGAGCCTTTGGCATGGGTTCCCTGAAGTAGTCCCCGCCCGGAGAACCGAATGGGGGACTATTTGACCTCCGGAAAATTTTACCCCAGTAGAACCCATGTCCGCATTTCTTGACGGTTGTATTTTTACGGTGAAAGATCGTCACTCTTTCGACCAAGGTACTTATTTCGTCTGGCTTATCACCTTCGACCAGTCCGGCATGGGTAACCCTATCGGCAGCAATGCTACCGCCGGCATAGCTCTCAGGATCATTTAAGCACACAAGCCACTCCACCACGACAAGGTAAAGATACCATGGAGGGAGAAAAAGCAAGTTAGTAGCACAAAATATATGTACATCATCCAATTGATAGCTTTCAAGATAGTTTACAACATGTGGCCATACAGTTTGCAACTAGTGGTCCATTCTAGCATGCAGTTGCTTATATTTCATAGACAGTATCTTAATCCTTTGTTTTATTCTATGAAAAATGCTAAAATATTCGAGTTTTAAAGCAGTTTTACAAAATATAGACTTATGCTAGATGCCACATTGTAAGATAATGAACTCAATTCAAATTAATCATTGAGGTGGTGTTTAAATCAAGCTGATTTTTTATATTTCGAAGACAAAGACAAAAAATATTTATAAAAGTTAGATTTACATGGTTGTATTTGGAATTTTTATTCTTTAACAGGATAGCAAAACCTCGATGAAACATCAACATTACAGACTGGAACTCCATTCAAGTTTACATTTAAAATTGTTGAAATTACCACAGTTTTTAAGGAGTATTTAAAACATGAAGATGTTATAAAGAACTAGATTTTTGGAAATAAGTGAAATGAGAAGGATAAGTAATCGACATTGTCAATGACTAGGCAAAGAGCATACTGTGAAACTTATTGAAGTTTGATTTAAAAAAAAAGAATCGCATATTAGAAAATTTCCAAGATGAAATATACAAAATCCTTATACTAAATTCTTACATACAAACTAGAAAACATATATAATATTTGAGTTAGTATTTTTTAACATTCTTACCTCATATGTTTATTTTGTTGGACAATCGATTCAAAGCTATTGCTCCATCTTCAGCTTGTTCACAAACTGGTTTTTTCTTATCTTCAAGTTGTCGGCCCTGGATCTGTGTTCCAAAGAACTTGGTGATGAGACTCCTTTCTCCGGGAATTTCAAAGTTCATAATTTTCTCCTTGTTCATCTGTATATAGATTTTTTCCCATATTGTGAGTTGATTGGTATTTTCTAACTGTTTTAATAATTTTGTATTTATATCTTTTTGTGTTTCTCTGTCCAAGCATGAGCATTAATTAGAACTAAAGAACATATAATAAATGTAAAAAAGGATTTGCCATTGTTCCTTTTTTACATTTGATTCAATAACTCCAAAAACTACAGAAAAGAATTCAACTGCAATGGATACCTGCACATTGTGGAATTGCTGGAAATGACACTGCTGATTTTCTTGCCAAAAAAGGCTCCAATTTAATTCAGAATACTACTAAAAGCTTACCTTTTACATCCATAAGAAGAATAATTAAAAACAAATATAAAATCAAACAAAACCAAGACCTATGTAATAAAGCCAAAGACAAAAAATTGAATATTTTAGTAAAGAAGCCAGATATTATTCCAGAAATTCCACGTAAAACTACGTAGCAAAATTTAGACTGCTTACAGAACATGACTATTTGGCCAAACATTTATATAAAATAGGAATCTACACGAATCCAAATTGTCCTCTATGCAATAAAGACGAAGAAATGAATGAAGAACACCTACAAACCTGTGAAGTATTACCTGTTGGATCCATCATAGAGAAATATTGGAGAGCAAGAACGCTAATGGCTTCGGTGCCAAGGCCCAGCATTTGAAAACAACAACAACATGTAAAAAAGGGAGAAGTGGAAAAATCTGCAGTAGCAGCTCATGCTTGGACTAACTAAAGAACACATAAGAAATGTAAAAAAGGGAGAAGTGGAAAAATCTGCAGTAGCAGCTCATGCTTGGACAGAGAAACACAAAATAGATATAAATACAAAATTATTAAAACAGTTAGAAAATACCAATCAACTCACAATATGGGAAAAAATCTATATACAGAAGAACAAGGAGAAAATTATGAACTTTGAAATTCCCAGAGAAAGGAGCCTCATCACAAAGTTCTTTGGAACCCAGATCCAGAGCTGACAACTTGAAGAAAAGAAAAAAAAACAGTTTGTGAACAAGTTGAAGATGGAGCAATAGCTTTGAAACGATTGTCCAACAAAATAAACATATGAGGTAAGAATGATAAAAAATACAAACTCAGATATTAAATTATACCTCATAATGTAAGTTCCTAATGATTTTAAAACATACAGAATGTTTAGTTCATTATCATCAACATACACTATTCATGAATATAGGCCAATGTTTGACTTATTTTGTTCTCAAATAGACAGTATCTAAAAGTCGTTTTTGTGAACGTCCAGGTCATTGTTGTCCTTGTGGGCAATACCGAAGAACGAGTTGGTGACATTCTGGATATATGTTGCAGACATGTTAGATACAAAGGTTCAGTTAAGTGGTTTTTGCTTATGAACTGTAATATCATAAATTTGGTACATTTAAAAGGGAATTGTACTGTTGTATATGTTCACATTTTAATTATCATGGTAGATTTTCTTAAATGAAAAAGGAATTTTTTTTTAGAGAGTTCCTGTATCATGAGCATGTAAAATAATAATAATAATACTGTTATGTGCATAAAAGAAGTCTTATTGATTTCATTTTCCAGCTTTCCTTCATTTCATTTTTCTTTACATTGCAGGTGTTTCTCGAGTTGTTGATCTTTGTGCAGCCCCTGGAGGTTGGTCTCAAGTGGTTTCACAGAAACTAGGGTAGTTATTTTATTATTATTATTGTCATTATTATTATTATTATTACCATAATTAAGATTAGTATTGTAATACTATTACTATTGTTGTTGCTGCTGCTGCAAGGACCCACAGTTTTTAGCTAATGACAACAAAATGTGGAGTCAATGTTCTGGCTGATATCCCCAATAAATGTCATGTTACTCATTTCATTGGAGGGTGAGTGAACCGATGGGTTAATCTGTACACAAATGAATAATTTCCATAATTTTGAACCCCAATATCAAACTCAGGCTGTTTAACCTGTAGTCAGATGCCTTTGTGTATGTGATGATGGGGCTTAACGAATCCCATAGTTGACCACCATTTGTGATGACGTATCTGGCACCTCATTTATCTTGCCATCACATGTGAAGGTGAGTTATATATTCCCAACTGGCTGACATTAATTATTATGGCGTCATCTCTCAATTCCAACCAATTTTGTCCATTAATTGTAATGGTGATTATCACCGAGCTTACTAAACTTATGGTAGCATATCTCTCTTTATATATTCTTAATAAAGTCTTATATCATTCATAATAACTATTATACAGTCCGATCAGTATAGCACCGGACAGCAGATACGGGGATTTCACTATACACTGCTGACTCACTCAGGCGGGGAATGGACAGCATAGGATTGCGGTGATACAACCACACACATTTTTGTAACTATTTTACAAATTGTCATACTTGCCAACTTTATTGAAGCAGGTGCTGGAACTGTTCACCTTCGTTGTCCATACATTTTTGACACCTCTTTATAAAATTTGTTTTACAGATTATGGACTGTTCAACGTGACAGAATTTTTACACCTGGAATCGTCTTTCGAAAAGTCTTTGTACTTGGCTGGCAGACTGAGCTAACAAATATTAGTCATAAATAAATACATGTTGTTCAGCAGAAAAATTATTAGCCATTATACAGTTTACACTTTACACTTATACACACGTCATTCAGTTTAAACTTATACATACATGTTTTATAAGATACAAATTTTAAAATTGAAATAACTTGTACACACGCAATTCAGTATACAAGGGAAAGCGAGCAAGCACCTTATCCACTCGAAGCACACAATGTGACTCTGACTGTGAATGCGTGGAATGTGCTTGTATACTGCTGAGTCTGTGCACATTTCAAGTCCTGAGTCTGCGCACATTTCAAATCCCATGTCTGCATGTGTAAGCCTTCATCACCGCACCGCACAAACCCTGCATCTGCTGTCCAATGTTATACTGATCGCACTGTAGCATTACCCTAAACTCAGTATCGGTCATTGGTACTCTTAGTATCTTACGTATGATTTATTTGCATTAAGGAACATTCTACCCTACACTTCAAATAAAGGATCATGTAGATAAAATAATATATTTAAACATGTAATAACAAAAATGAATACATAAATGCAGTATAATTGAATAAGATATCACTTGTGAAACCTCAATATATCTTAATTAATTCCTTCTGTATTCCAGTTAAATATCATATATTTCTTTTATAATAACCTGTTGCATTTAATCTCATTTATTACAACATTGGTATTTAATAATTATGTTATATTAACTTTCCTCAATTTCTAATAATTTCAGAATTTCTTATCATTTCCTAACTTATTCTGAACTCATAATTATTATGAAAAATAGGAAAAAAAAAAGTTCAATAAACTAAACAAATGTATTAAAGAAAAAAATATTTAGACAAAATAAGAAAATTGAAAATTTTAATTCAAAATCAAGAAAAAGAATTAAGGAAAACAAACATCCCAAAAACAGATAAAAAAACTGAAAATAATGTAATTAACGTGTCTTCTAAAACTCTCAACCAAAGGGAAATGGGAATGTTAGAAAAAGGTTTTAAAACATGTGTGGACTTCTCAAACAAAATTGAAGACTATGTAGCAGGCTTTAAATAATAATAGATGGTATGAAAATAGAAGAAAAAATTTTCATTAGGAATGAATGTGAAAAATTAATAGAAGAAATTAATGAATTCTGAGAAATAAAACAGGACAGGGAAACATGAAAATAATAAAATAAATCAACAAGAAAAACGTAATCATTACCAAAGCAGATAAAGCCAATCAGTTAGTAATTATGAATATTGAAGATTGTAAAAATAGAATGGACAAAGTTCTTGAAGATTTCTGGGCTGTTGGCTGTGGTCTAGAGGCTTAAAGTTCCCCTCTTCAAGCCTCTAGTCCACAGCCAAAAGCCCAGAATTCTTCTTCAAGATCTTCATAATAACTCTGGCCGTGAAAGCCTAAGTCAATATAGAATGGACAAAGTTTTGGAATCCACAATATACACTGAAATAAAATCCGACCCACTTCCCAAAAGTATTAAAGAAGTTGACAACACCTTGAAAAACATAAATACAATTTTAACAAAACAAGAAAAGTTCAAGCTGAAGGTTTCAAACCCTAAATATGCAAAAATGCATGGTCTCCCAAAAAACTCATATGGGTGGAAACAAAATGAGTCCCATTATTAACAATATAGGGTCACCTAAATATCCAAATGGTTATGTAGTGAATACAAGAAAATTGCAGGGTTTGATAACCTTCAATAGATAACTCATATCAATTGATAGAAAAATTGGAGAACATGCAGTTAGAACCAACAGACAGGTTAGCATCATTTGATGTAGTTTCACGTTTCCCAGCATCCCTAGAGAAACCACTATTGGAATTTTGGAAAAATGGTTACTCGAAAAGAAATTAGAAAAAGAAAACATAAAGGAATATATAATTTTAACCAAATTATGCATTGAACAAATGTTTATTACATATAATAGAAAGTTTTACAAACAAAGTTCTGGAATTTCTATGGAAAACTCCTTATCACCCTTTTTGACTTATTTATTTATGGCTAGTTTTGAGCAGAAAATAACAAGTAGACACCATTTAATTTCAAATTTTGGGGCAGATATGTTGACGATGTAATTGCTATCATGAATCATAAACAAATAGAGGATGCTTTAAAGCATTTGAACATTCAGAGTAGATGGTGAAATTAAATGTTTCTTACCTCTCCTCATATAAATTTTCTAAGTTGATTGCGATTTCGAGACTATAACTGTCTCATCATCAGAACTTTGTTGGCGACTGGTGTTATGTCGATTGGAAGAAATTCTTCTTCTTCCCTCTGTTGGTGGACCAATGAACCTCTGGATCAGGTCAACATTTGCGGGAATTTCGAAGTTCATAAGTTTTCCTTTGTTTTTCTGAATGTGGATCTTTTCCCAAATCAGCACAAAACTTATGAACTTCAAAATTCCCGCAAATTTTGACCTGATCCAGAGGTTCATTGGTCCACCAACAGATGGAAGAAGAAGAATTTCTTCTGATTGACATAACACCAGTCGCCAACAAAGTTCTGATGATGAGACAGTTATAGTCTCGAAATCACGATCAACTTAGGAAATTTATATGAGGAGAGGTAAGAAACATTTAATTTCAACATAAATTAAACCTCATAGTGGTTAATTCCTATAAAAGTTAAATTCAGAGAACTATAACATTTACCATTGAAACTGAAATTAAAAGACAAATCCCATTTTTGGATCTAAATTTAACAAGAAATGAAGAAAACAAGATACATTTGGAATTTACAGAAAGAATACACATATAGATATCTATATTAAAGCTTCAGGATTTCCATTTTGCTCGTAAAGAGGTAGTGTTCAATAGTTTGACACACAGATTAGTAAATATACCTATGAGCAAAGAAAATTATGAAAAAGAATACATAATTAATGTAGCAACAGAAAAGGCTTTGAAGAAAATATGGTACACAAGAAAATAAATAAATTTAAAACACAAAAATGAATTAATGAAAGCACATTACAAGGCAATCAGAAGAAAACATAAAATTCAAGAAATTCACTTACCATCCATTGAATCACCACAAGTTTCAAAACAATTTTTGAAAAGTTTGATATAAGATTGGCACCGAAGAATGAATACAGCCTAATAGGATAATTAATACCAATAAAAATGAAAAAATTGAAGATAATAAAAAATCAGGAATATATCAAATAAAATGTGCAGATTGTGATAAAGTATACATAGGGAAAACAAAGAGAAATTTAAACATTAGAACTAAAGAACACATAAGAAATGTAAAAAAGGGAGAAGTGGAAAAATCTGCAGTAGCAGCTCATGTTTGGATAGAGAAACACAAAATAGATATAAATACAAAATTATTAAAACAGTTAGAAAATACCAATGAACTCACAATATGAGAATTTTTTTTTTTTTTTTTCAAATGCCCCAAGTTGTCTTTCGACATTCCTGGTTTCTCTCCTGGCATGGCGTACTTGTAACCCACTTCTGAGGTTGGGGCGCCTGGAAGGCGGGGTTACGTTACCCCGATGATATGTTCGGTGATGATGATGATAATGGTGCGCCAGGAGAGTCCCTAATCCTAAGTTTAACCTAAAATGAATATGAATGATGATGATTGCGATGGCCATATGATTTCGGGGACCTTTTGGACCTTAACTATATACAGAAGAACAAGGAGAAAATTATGAACTTTGAAATTCCCAGAGAAAGGAGCCTCATTACCAAGTTCTTTGGAACACAGATCCAGGGCCAAAAACTTGAAGAAAAGAAAAAAACAGTTTGTGAACAAGCTGAAGGTGGAGCAATAGCTTTGAAACGATCATCCAATAAAATAAACATATGAGGTAAGAATGTTAAAAAAATACAAACTCAAAGACTTCTGTGTACCATTTAGTAGTAACTGTCTTTTTATCCTCTAGCACAACTGTAGCCAGATGACATCTTGTTGAGAAGAAAGTGTGGCCACCATTTTCTTCCCCACACTCCTAGCTCCTAGACCTTTTGTCTTTCGTTGGAGGCTGCTCATCTGGGAAGACCCACACCGATGATTGGCTCTTTGTTTTGGGGTCATACTGGTAGATCCAAGTTTTGTCACCTGTCAGTATATCTGACACCCGTCGGGAGTCCCTGTTGTTGAATCGGTCCAGCATTTCTCTGTATCATTCCACTCTAATGTGTTTGTGCCCCTCTGACAAGTTGTGTGGCACACATCGAGAAGAAATTTTCCTCAGTGATGCAGGATGCAGGATGATGGAAACACAAACTAATCCCTAGGGCACCTTTATATCCTTATAAGTCAGTTGCGGATCTTCCTTTATCAGAGTCTCCACTGCAGAGACATTTTCTTCTGTCACCACTGTTGTTGGCCTCCCACTTCTCCCTTCATCTTTAAGGGATGTTCTCCCCTGCTTATATTCAGCAAACCAGCGGTAAACTGTTGCATGTGAAGGAGCAAGGTCCCCAAATGCTCATGTGAGTTACTCAATTTTTTGTGACTCATTTAAAACACACTTAAATTCATATAATATCATAGCACAGAAATGCTCCTTTTCAAGCTCCATAGAACACTTTTGATTTCACCATGCACACACTACTTCATACAGGTGCTGCTCAGAGACAACAGAAAGAAATTGTTTCTACCTGCTATGGTTTTGACGTTTGAGAGTTGGGCTTTCAAGTGGTATATTAGTTTATTGCATTCCTGTTACCACACTGTCGTGTCTCAAAACTTATCTAGTGACCCTTGTAATATCTGCAAATGTCCATTGCATTGAATGGCAAATAAGTCACTGTATTGTTAAGTGTAACAAGACAAAGTTCTAAGAGAACCTAAAACCTTATCAACTTCTGGTTTTGCATTATTTTGAACAGACAAGGTTCTTACTGCATTTTAAAGCTTTCAGGTGCAGTTTATAATTAAGTGGAGATGAATTACAATACAATTTTAATTAAATGGATTTTTAAATTAAATGTTAATAGGAAGGTGGATTTAATAGTAATTTTATATAAAGATCACATATTTGGTTTAGGGGGGTTTACGGTATAATTGAAATAATGTAGATTATCTCTGACACCATAAGTTTGTGTGTGTATATGACCTCTCAGGCCAAAACTTCAATGAGGTTGTAGTAGCCTACTAAAGAAGAAGAAAGTATATGACCTCTCAAGTAATTTTGAAAATTTGTTTTGTTTTCATTAATATCGAAAAAAAAAGTTATGACGGTTTCAATTTTCAAATGCAGTTTTCTCAATATAATAGAAGTGGTAGATAGAACCTTGTCATTCTAAGGTCATGAACTCTATAGTTTAAGTGCCAAATACAATTTAACAGATTAGAAAATCACTACATGTAACTAAAACTATAGGTAGCATTGATCTTTAGGAACCGAAGTTCCAAAAGTTGGACTATAACATGTAATAATTAAATATATAATTAGGAGATCATTGCAGTAACCTGTATTAATCCTTTAAGGGCCACAGCCTAATATATAAAATTTGTAATATTTTTCAGAGACAGAGAAGATGTAAAAATTGTTGCAGTTGATGTTCAATCCATGGCTCCAATAGAAGGTGTTTTTACAATTGAAGGAGATATCACTGATAAGAATACTGCCTCTGCAATCATTAAATGTTTTGATGGTAGTCCAGCAGATTTAGTGCTATGCGATGGTGCTCCTGATGGTAACTTGAGAATTTGCAACATTATCTCTTTGCTATCTAATTAAAATAGTACCCAAGGATTATGAAAAATAAAACTTTTTGAAATAATGGCATTCATTTGTTTTGATGAGGTTCTTTTAAGTAATATTTTGAGGTTCTTTTAATTAAATTATTTGGAATCTGTTTATCTTACCTCAATATTAATATTGATTTGTTCTTGAACATGTTTTGAGTATATCATAATCATCGTCAGCATCTTGCCCAGTCTGGTGATGATTATGATATAATTGAAACATGTTCAAGAACAAATCAACATTAATATTGAGGTGAGATAAACAGACTCCAAATATTTAACTTTTATAGGAATTAATCACTATGAGGTTTAATTTATGGTGAAATTAAATGTTTCTTACCTTTCCTCATAAATATTTTCTTAGTTGATCGCAAATTCAAGAAATTCACTTACCATCCATTGAAACACTATAAAGTTCAAAAAATTTTCAAAAAGTTTAATATAAGATTAGCACCAAAGAATGAATACAGCCTTAACAGGATAATTAAAACCAATAAAAATGAAAAAATTGAAAACGAAAACAAATCAGGAATTTATAAGATCAAATGAAGTGATTGTGACAAAATTTATATTGGGAAAAACGAAAAGAAATTTGAAAACAAGGGTGAAAGAACATCTTAGAAACGTCAAAAATGGAGAAGTGGAAAAGTCAGCAATAGCTGCTCATGCTTGGTCCGAAAAACATTAAATTGAATCAAAAGCCAGTCTAATTAAACAAATAGACAAACAAAAGGAACTCACGGTTTGGGAAAAGATCTACATTCAGAAAAACAAAAGAAAACCTATGAACTTCGAAGTTCCCGCAAATTTTGACCTGATCCAGAGGTTTTATCAGTCCACCAACAGAGGGAAGAAGAAGAGTTTCTTCCGCTCGACATAACACCAGTCGCCAACAAAGTTCTGATGATGAGATAGTTATAGTCTCGAAATCATGATCAACTTAGAAAATATTTATGAGGAGAGGTAAGAAACATTTAATTTCACCATAGACTCCAAATAATTTAATTAAAAGAACCTCAAAATATTACTTCCTAAAATAAAACCTTAATTACAACTACTTAAGTCACAAGGAAGAAAAGGAAAACAGAAGTTGTGTTTGTGTTGTGAATAACGAAAAAGAGGATGGCATCCTCCAAACTCAATAACTTTAATAACCATTTTTCGGAAACTAAAGATGAAATTAAAAAGTTTTAAAAATTGGAAGGAGAAGAAATTTAAACGATTAGCAGACATTCTATTTACAATATTTATTCAATTTCTTTTTGAACACTGTGCTAGTTCAGGAGATAGCATACCAGCCTTTTGATTAGCAGATACAGATTTAATACCTGGTGGGGTTGGAAATTAAAAATTTTAATTCTTGGAGCTAGAAAGAATGGTGACATGGTTGTGTATCGTTTATAATTGCTAGATATACACCAAATGGATGGAATAAATTCCAAGCTTGTTCAGTCTATAGTGATTTGTTCTGCTGAATAGAGATTTTAACCTCTTGATGATTTTTGAGGGGAATAAGGCCTTGTGTCAGGTTTATCTTTCAGCAAAATTATCGGTTCTAATTTTTAATTTAGGGGAGAGCATAATTTTATACTGACCATTTAACTCATAGATCGATAATTGTGCCTTCCTGTTTGTAATGAGAGATATCTCCGCAAATTAACTTCTTTGACAAGGATATCAATTGACAAATGTACAATTGATATGGTACAGCAAGAAATGCCAAAAGAAAACAACTTAAAAAATTGCCAAAAAAAAAAGTTTGCTCTGTTGCTCTAAAAAATGTATTAAATGTTGTATAATGAATCTGCATTATTGTTAATAGTCATTTCTCATACATTCATCTGTTATTGATTTTTCCCAAGCCCAAAGAGATTTGACGGTAAAGATATGCTATTTATAACTATACAGCCAGCTTAGAAACTGCCTGGAAGTAAGATCGGAAAACATAAACTCACATTTAAAATTCGTAATGAGAGATATCTATGCAAATTAACTTCTTTGACAAGGATATCAATTCAACAATGTATGATCAATATGGTATAGTAAAAGAAAACAATTTCAAATGTTACAAAAAAATGGTTAGTTCTGTTGCTCTAAAAAATTATTAAATGTTGTTTAATGAATCTGCATTATTGTTAATAGCTATTTCTCGTACAATCATTTGTTATTGATTTTTCCCAAGCCCAAAGAGATTTAACAGCAGAGATATGCTATTTATAACTATACAAATGGTTTACAAATCACCTGGAAGTAAGATCGGAATACATAATCTCACATTTGTAAATATTAAACATAATTATTTTTGGCTTCTGATGTTGTATTATTCGCTAAATAGTCACTCCAAATCCAATGCGAGGTTGAGTTTTTCATTAGACAAAATCACTCGCAACTTCGTCACTTGTGATTTTTTTAGAAAAACACCTCTTGTTAGATTACTGTTGATAATTACTATGTAGGAGTTATAAGTTATAATGAATATCTAACTGGCACTATTGAACTCGTAGGCTGAACAGAAATAAGCTCTCCACCCATCCCTATCTTGAGTTAATGTTTTCCAATCATCGTCTGTATAATCTACTTCCCTCAAATCATGGTTAATGTTATTCTCACACTTCATTCTTGGTCTGGAACGGGGGTTTTCCCTCTGGTTTTCCTACAAGAAGTTGTTTGAAAATTAAATTTCCATATTAGGGTGTCAGTAATTCACAAGTGTGCAATGGAGCTAGATAATAATCATTTGTGTTAAATTATATAATTATATTATACTTTTATAATTGGGTTAAATCAAGAACAGTGCTTTGAAAGGTTTAGATACATTTCTGGGTAACATGATTCTTTGTGAACAGCAGCTGTTAGTTCAACCTGAACTGTGATTTAAGATCAAGATTGACTATATGTGTTGGGGCTGTACCATTTAAAAGCAAAAGTTACTGGTGGCATTAGACAAAAAAAAAACATTAAATTTAGCCAAGTGACAGCTAGTCTGAAAGCATTAGTTTTCATAACAGTTGCGTAATATGACATAAAATTCAAACTCTATCGTAATAGCTTCATGTATTTGAAGATACACCATAAAATTGTTTGAACCCAAGATTCCTACTTAAAGTTTTGGTATTGGATGGAGGAATTTGGACTTGGTCTGGGAAGTGTATCTAAGTAGCTCAATAGTGGAATGTCAGTATGTAAAGCTAGAAGTCTTGTGTTCAAATTCTAGCTCAGATGCAAATTTTTCTCTATATTTTTGCTTGAGTTTGTTTATTCTGAATATGTTGCAGTGTTGAAAATGCACGACCTTGATGAATACCATCAGGGACAATTACTTCTAGCAGCATTCAGCATCATGTGTAACATACTCATTCCAGGAGGTACATTCCTAGCAAAAATATTTCGTGGGAAAGGTGTACCACATCTAGTATCACAATTCCAGTCATTCTTCAAGGAAGTTATAATATTAAAACCAAGCACTTCACGAAATTCTAGCATTGGTAAGTGAAATATCAAGATTAAATTTACTCAATAAATTTCAAAACATCATCTTAAGATCACAGTTTTATAATTTTTTAACTTGTTTCCATGACAACTATAAGTAACTGAAAATTCCACAGCAAAGTTGTAAATCTGTGGCTATGGTTCAGAGACTTTATTTTGCAATTAATATCCATAGATTTTAGATTTATTATAGTCTTTGCGTGGAAACAATAAAAAAATGGTAAAACAATTTCATGGTTAAACTGTTGTTGTTGTTTTTGTTGTCATTGGCTGGAGTCTGGCTTCTGCCATTAATCCTCTAGTTTCCAGTAGATAAATGCAATGTCCATTGGGTTATGTATAGCAGGATCTAAAAATCTCCAGATTAATCCTTCTTGGACCACGAATTTTTTTTGGCCTAGGGTGAAAGGTAAATTTTGAAAATACAGTAAAACTTGTTTAATCCAGAATATGAATAATGTGGAAATGTGTCCAATCTGAACAAATTTATCTGGGAAAATAATAGTAATTTTACGTGTATTTATTTAGTATGAAATGGAATCTGTCCGAGAAAACAGAAGGATATTTCTACACAATTCATGAAAAAAAAGTTTATAAGGCAGAAAGATAGATAGAGAAATAAATAAATTTCCACTTCATTGAATTCCCATTAGGCAAATTAACAATAAGTGATTCCTGCCACTGGGAGAATTAGAATTTCTACCTGTATCTGGAATTTTCTTTCAGCCCCACTGCACACCCATTTTGCGAAGTACAGGTTAGTTTAACAAATATTTGGCATGTGACATCTGTCTTACAAATAGCCAGTGCACTGTAATGAGACCAATTGTGTACATATCTTTCACAGGTAGCATTCTGAATTTACGGAATAAAAATGGCTGAATTGTATGTATCATTGTCATTAAACGAAAAAGTGTAAGTGATTGAAGATAAAGAAAAACAAACTCTCAGTATGCAAAATAATGACTAAATTTAAATGTGGAAAAACCCAAATATGTGAGATTTTAAAACACAAAGAAAAAATAATGAATGAATGGATGCAAGGAAAAATCAACAAGGTGTGGGAGTGTTTTACAAGTCCACGATAAAAAATCTCCAAATTTCCAGACCGATGCTCCAAAGTCAAGCTCTAGCTGTTGCTATATCCCTAGGGAATAACAATTTCAAGGCATCTTCAGGTTGGTTGTGGACAGATTTAAAAGACAATACAATGTAGTGTGGAATGAAATTTGCAGGAAATCAAAGGATGTGAATGGAAATATAGTTAGTGAGTGGAAAACGAAACTGCATACTTTAATTTCAGGATACGTGCCTAAGAGATATTTTTAACATTGACAAAACAGGGCTGTTTTTTTCACACGTTACTGTCGAAGTTGCTCGTACATGCTATACTTCACTTTCCAAAGGCAGTGGAACTACAATTACACAGGGTTGTTCACGATTCCTGGGGACAAGTTCCAAAGGTGATGACATCACTACTATTTATGCAGAGATGCTGCCCACAACAGCACATGTTCATTTAGTCGAGTGCTGCCTGCCACAGTGTTTGGATCTGGTTTGCTTGTTAGTATGCCAAGGAAAATTGATCCTTTCTGGGAGGGATACGTAATAGCCCTTTCCGACGCTAATTACAGCTATAGTGCTATCATTTGAAATGTGCAAGATGCGTGGTTTCAATATATCCAGGAATGGGATTTATTCAGTTCTTAACAAAAAAGGTAAAACTCATATGGGATCGATTCCTAAGGGGAAAAAAACAAGCACACCCTAAGCCTGCTACAAGCTGCACCCCTGAGGTGGTCAGGAATTTTAAAGCCCTTGTGACAGGAAACAATCCAGCCACACAATGAGCAATAGCAGTGAAGTTGGGCATCTCTCTAGCAACCGTAAACAACATAATAAACAAAAATTTTAAACTTAGAAAAGCGACATGAAAGCTGGGTTCACGAGCTCCTACCGAGACACATTGCAGAATGTAGAAAGTAGAAAGCAACAGTAGAAAGCTCTATGAATGCCATCTTGCAGGTGATAAATGGAAGTTTATAGTGACTTTAGATGAGGCATATGTATACCTTAATGATACAAATCAGCCACGAGCAATTTTTTACCGTCCAAGAGGTGAAAAAAATTTTGAAAAGTGATATACCAACTGCAGGGAAAGTTTTTCACGCGGCTTCATGATAATTGCAGGATTTTGCTACAATGGCAAGTTAATCATCCACAGAATAGAAAAAAAAAAGCTAAAGTTAACTCTGCCCTACTACCAAAGGAGTGTCCTGTCACTAATTTATACCTCTGAGATACCTTCCCTCTGGTAGAGAGAAGTGAACAATGTCTGGATCCATCAGGATAAAGCTTCAAGCTGCATCTCTGCTGCTACATGCCGGTTCATGGAGACAATGGAGCAGACAACTGGAATATATGCAGTGCCCTTCAGTGAAATACCTGTCAAGTCCCCCGATGCTGCGCCCATGGTTTTTTGTGCATTTGGTCTCCTAAAAAGAGTGCTTGGCAGTAGGAGACCATGCTCTATTGAAGGTCTATGGAAAGCCTACAAGGAGGTGTGGTCCAAAATCGACATCGCTGTTCTTCGTAAAGCACTTCTGCAGTGGAAACTCTGTTGCAGAGCGATAGCTAGGTTCCAAGGCCATCAAATTGAACACAACCGCTGGTGGAGACGGGGTTTTCATAAGCAGGTTAGTGATGCAAACTTATCCCCAGGAATCGTGAACAACCCTCCGTAATCCAAGGTACATAGAAAGACATTATACAGTGCTCTTTAATATAAGATTGGTTATTATTTTTTGTTTTTTTTTGATAATGCGAAATGTTGTCTAATGTGAAAAAAAAATTGGTCCCATGCGATTCCGCTTTGAACAAGTTTTACTGTAATTAGTTTACTACAAATATTAATAAATGTTACTTAAATTGTGCATTTATTTATAAAAACAACATATACCTTGTTTTTTTGTTGATATCCATCACTGATGTGCTTCAAAACATTTTATTGTCACTGCAAAAATGGCATAAGTCTCACTGACTGTTTAACTGTACACTTTTTGATCACTCGGTATTAGTAAGTTATTGTATGAAAAGTTCCTTCACAATATACTCATAATAATAGCAATATGAATAAATAATATGGGTAATAATAATATTAATGTAAATAGTGCACCTAGATAAGGAAGAGTTTTTCATAACTGTTATAGGTCTAGTGATGTGTTTCTTATTTTTCTAAGAATGATATAAAGAAAGATTGGAGATTATTAAGAAGCTAAAGCTATTACTATGATTGAAATATAAATTATTGTAATCAAATATTAAAGAGAAAAATTTATGTTAATATTATTCGTTTTTAAACACGTTAATGATGGACAAATTATATTTGAAAAGAAAAAAAGTCAAAGGTCCTGGGTTCAAACCCCAGTCTAGGCGTATATTTTTCTTTTCAAAAAAAAAAGAAAAAAGAAAAATTTATGCCTGAACTGGGAATCGAACCCCGAATCTTCAGCTTTCCGTGCTGATGCTCTTAACCATTGAGCTAATTCAGGCTTCCCTCCCATCCAAGCATAAATTCTTCCTTTACCTTACTCTCTTGGTCCCACATTCAAATCCAAAGAATCATCATTCACAAATACACAATGAATGGCTTCTACCTGAAGAAGACATGTAGGGACCCCACATAGCTAAATCATTATTAATTAAATTAATATTAAGAAGCTAAAGCTGTTACTATGATTGAAATATGTATTAAAGTACACAACTAAATTATTGTAATCAAATGTTAAAGAGAAAAATTCTCCTCTGTATGATAAATTTTGAAACACATCTGGATGTAGAGCAGGTTTTTACACACAAGTTTCACAGAAATAAATTGTCTATTTCTTCTCACTTTTTGTTCTGCATACAACACAAGGATTTGCCCAAGAATCTTTTGGTGTTCTTCCCATGAAATCTGGTAAGCCATCTAATCTTTACATTGTTGGGCCTTGTGATGTGTGACCCTTACTGGACTTACTGTGGGTATTACGGGTACTCATGCATTCAGAAACCAGAGATGTGACAAGTGCTTTTCTGTATATTTTGTCTGATAGAGGGGTCTTATTGTATCCTTTTAGGTTCGTGGTGTACAACAAATATGAATTTACAATAGACACCTCCAAGAGCCAAAAAAACATTTTCCTGTACCATTTATGAGTATGTCTACAAAACTGGTACTGTGCAATATAATTATCTGTCCTATCAACTCCGCCCATGTGCTTCCTTATAGTCCAGAACTAAATTTGGTTTCATTGTTACTGGTTGATTAGGATTCATTGAAGGTACTGCTGTCATTTCATTTAGGTCCCCTTTACAATATGTACTCAGAAGAGTTACAGTTTTTTCTCTCTCTATGCGAGAGCCAGTTTTTCTTCTTTTCCCCTTTTTTATTTTTTTATTTTATTTGGCTTTAGGGAATCTGACATATTTTTTCTATTACTCAGGACTGTACCTGTGACCATATTCATCTTCCATAATTAATCTGCTAATTCAGGGTGAGGTATAGTACCTGTCAGTATAAATATGGAAACCTTGAGGTGGAATTGTAGGATCTGTTAGGAGGGATGAGGTCAAGTCCTTGATTCCACAAAAAAAGGTGATACATAAATATAAAGGTATTAACATTAATAATGGTTCTAATAATTTAAGTAAAATATTGGTCTTGTAAACTAAAAATAAGATAGCCTTTTAGAACTTCAAGGAAGAGATAATCCCTTCATAAGTCTCCAAAACTTATATTTTAAATAAACTATCCCTTGAAATGGTTAAATTAATTCTTTTAATTTCCAGTCTAATTACCTATTGTTGGGGTGGTTTTGAGAAGATCAGAATCTGATTGAGTTTTTCCCATAAAGGGCTGGAAATTGTACAGGTACCCTTTGGAAGTATCTGAGAGGGAAAACACTTTCATTCCAAATTTTGCTGGTTTATTAGGAGTTTAGACTTTGAATTTTACTCTCTTGAAACTGATTGTGCTTTCATCGATAGACATGGAAGGTCCTGGTGAGTAGGAAGAGAGAACACTTGTGCCTTATTTTTTCCATCACACCCTGTATCAATTTCTCTTTAGCTAACTTTTTGTTTCCTCAGCATGGGCAAAATGTAGATTCCAAAACAAGAGGAGAAATTCATCTCTTGGAAAAAGATCGCCAAAAAATGGAAATTTGTCTACCTAGCTTCTGGAAAAGTAGTCCTTGATATCAGGGGTGGGATGAAGCCCCATGATGCAATTCTAGCTCTTTTAGTCAAGGGTGTTGATTTTTTAAAATTTAAATTACAGTGGGAGGAAACACTATGAGGTATTTACATTAATGAATGAGTTGGAGAAGTTCCTCCCCTCACAAAGTTGCCGTGTTTTCACGATATCAGTTTCAAAAGTATAGTATTACTTCCATCTTCAGTCAAATTCCAATGTCGAAATTTTGTCGTTAACATCATCTTCTGAACTGCCATCTGGTGTAGATTTTACGAACTTGAAGATTAAATTATTCTCATCGGGGATATCAAAATTCATTGCTTTATATTTATTCTCCTGAATGTATATCTTTTCCCAAATTGTCAATTCCAAAGGTTTCTCCAAATGTTTAAAAAATTCAGTTTCTCTTCCAATTTTGTGATTCTCTAGCAAACTGAGCTGCAATTGCCGATTTTTCAATTTCACCATTTTTAATATTTCTAAAGTGTTCTGTTGTACGAGTTTGTAAATTCCTTTTAGTTTTTCCTATATATATATATATACTTTTTTTTAAATTTTCTGCGTGTTCCGGAATGGTAAGTAATTTTCTTGAAATGTTTCTTTTTTTTTTTTTAATCAGGTTGTAGGATGGTGTATTCTTTAAGTCTTTTTTGTTGTTTGAACCTCTTTAACTTATTTATTATTAAAGATGAAAGGTTCACCCGAATGGGTATTATTCCCTACTATAATCAGAGATTGATTTTTTTTCTTTCACAGCGCTCAGTGATATGATATTGGTTGCATCTCTGCCCACACAATTCACACACACATTTGTCATTCGGGTTATGGAATGTCTTGTTCTTACATATTTTGTGGTGGAAGCCATGTATGGCTAGTCTTGTAATGGTGTGTCTCTGCTCCTGATTCTCTTTGGTCCAGTTGCAGTCAATCATTGCAGTCGTCCCATAGAAGTTGATGTCTATCTCCGCTCTTTTCGTTCTTCTCCATTCTAGTAGTTTTTTGCTGGCTCTGGTAGATGGTAGGCTGAGTCTCAGATCTTCTATGTAAAAATTTCCTTGGCCAGCTCATATGCTAGCCTTGATGGCGCATATTTTGCCACTCTGAGGGCACATTTTAGGAACCGTGCCTTCACTTTCTCAATGCATTCTAAATCACCGATTGTCAATTTTTCCCATATTAATTCGAGTCCATACATGATTATTGGGGATATTGTCGTGTCAAAAAGTCTAGTGGCAGTCTTTAGTGATAAAGATGCAATATTCTTTATTCTATATATTGCTTTCATGGCTTCTGCTGTCCTTTCCTGTATGTGGTATCTGAACAAGTTCCCTGTTGTTTGTAGGGTTAAGCCCTAGATTTCTGAATTTGTTGACTGTTGTTATGGGTTCGTTGTGTAGCATCATTATGTCTTTTGTTGATGTTTGCCCTCCTTTCCTGAATGCTATCAGACAGGTCTTTTGCGTAAATTAATGAGTCATTTTTTAACATCTTACCTCATATTTTATGTTTCTTCAAACACAGGAACTAGTTTTCGAGAGAAGGATCTCTCTCATTTTCAACCGACATTATGACTACTGGATTTTCGTTGGAATCATTGGAATCTCCATCAATAACGTTGCCATTTGGTGTTGATTTGATGAACTTTGAGATGAGATCACGTTCATCAGGAATTTCAAAATTCATGGATCTAAATTTGTTCCTCTGAATATATATCTTCTCCCAAATTGTCAATTCTAAAGGTTTTTCCAAATGTTTTAAAAGTAGGGCTTCTTTTTCAATTTTATGATTCTCCAATAAACTATGTGCTACAATAGCTGATTTTTCAATTTCACCATTTTTAATATTTCTGAAGTGTTCCTTAGTGCGAGTGTCCAAATTTCTTTTTGTTATTCCTATATATACTTTATTGCAGCCCTTACAATTAATTTGATAAATTCCAGATTTTTTGCTATCTGGGGTGTTCAATTTCTTATTAGTTATTAATAGACTACCAAGGCTAAATTTAGTTATTTGTGTACCATATTTATTGTTTTAAATTATTTTCCACTTATGAAAATACATATATATATATATATATATATATATATATATTAATTAAGAGGCATAATATGTAAATTTACATAAAAAATAATATATGTAATTATGATAAAATATATAGAAATATGTAATGATAAAATTTCATATATGATAAGTAAGTTTCTAATTCGTGGACATTTATCAATTTTATCCATGTATAAGCAAAGGGAAAGAATATATAATTACATACAAATCCTATCTTTAGTAATGACACACTACCCAAGAACTCGATTAATTATCTCACAAGAAAATATTCCTAACTGAATTAAAAAGGGAATTCCCCACTCAGAATGGTAGAAAGAACATTCTCCTGCCATCTCTTGAAAAATATGTGGAAGTACGCAGACCAGAACTGCAGGCAAAGTAGGATGTATTTTTCCTAACCATATATGGGTTTCCGCCCACGGGGGAATGTACAGGTCGCCCATATGTATGTTTTTGCCCACTAGGGTTAATAGGTAAACTGTATTCATGATAGCATTTTCCCTGCAGATGGTACATAGACTTGTTGGTGATAGTCCTATTCTCTGCAAGTGTTTGTTGAGATAGTCCTGGCCATTTTCTAGTCAAAATGGAGTAGTAGATGATTTTCTTGGTACGTGCCTGTTCTTAGTGTACTGATTTGTCTCTTCATATTTTTTCCCTGCTAAAGTCTCTTTGAATTGTGATGTACTGTTTGTTTTTACTTATTTGTGGAGTATTTTACACTGTTTTTCTATTGTTATCTTGTGGATGGATTTCTGTATGGTGGTAATGTTTTTTTTTTTTTGTTAGTGATTGTACTTTTTTCATTTCCTTGTAGGCCAGTGTATTTATGAAATGTATTTATTAATTTACAGAATGCTTTGTTCTCTGCACAAACTTCCACCTTCCATCTGGCTTCATTCCATGTATGGAAAAACCATTGTTAAGTTTAGAAGAGATTTCTCATTCGTACAAGCCTGTAACATTTCAAGTTTGTGGCAATGAAACTTATGATCCTGATACCACATATCCTTTAGAGGTAAGTTAATATTAGAATGGCCTCGATTGGCTGTTGTTAGTGGCAAGCAGAGAAAATACAGGGAATTACATGTCTAGCATGACGTAATCTCTCAACCTTATTACTTAATTTTTTTAAAATAAGGTTTACCTTCTTCCCAAATCAGATAGTTACCGAGTTGTCCTAATTGAGACTGAATGGACCCTATTCTATATCCTATATATAAAGAAATATTTTTATAGCTGGAAATTAAAACTAGGATAGATAAGATACTAATCAGTTGATGTTTATATTATTAGTTTCACACATCTCATTGAAGTATAAATTAAATTTGAAGAGAATTTTTTTTTACAAACTTAATTTATTCTTCAATGAGATGTGTTAAACTAATAATAAAAATATCAATAGGAGCCCTACTAGCTCTTAAAAGTAATGTTGGTTGGTTGGTATCTAATGTCGAGCACTTGATAATGAAATCATTTACTCTCTTGCATTCCAATATTTAGCAGAAAGGCTGGTCTCTTCTACAAAAGCTGGACAATGGAGGAGATGGTTTCTTTCCATATCTTCATTTAAATAGCAAAAAGGGCATTTAGGTGAATGTGTTATGCCAAGTCTGTGTAGTTGTTTATTCAGGCAGTCATGTCCCGTTAGCAGTCTGAATATTGCTACTGCAGATTTTCTTTTTAATGTAGTAATGTCATAAGCTTGTAGATTTCCCATTTCTTTCCAGATGTTTTGGCGGTGTATTCTTCTCTAAGTTTATTGATATATTTATTTGAGATAATTCTTTTGATAGAGTGAAAGGAAACTGTTGAGTAGAAGTTGGGTTTGAAACAATTTTGCTACCCTTCTTGGCCAGAAAATTGGCTATTTCATTGCCTGTCACTCCACAATGGGCCGGAATCCATTGAAGTACAACTTTTCTATGTAGACGGGATAACTGTTTTATCATTTTGTAGTAATGTTTAAGTTCCCAATAAAGTCTTCTTAATCAAGAAGCCGCCATTTGCAAAGAAGAAGCCACAGCTACAAGCATTTGGTGTGTGGGAATTACAACGTATATAAGATAAAATTTTGCATCTAGATTGGAACTTGCCCCGGTAGCTCAGTTTGAAGAGCATTGGTACGGTAAACCAAAGGTCCTGGGTTTGGGCCCAGTCTGGGCGATAATTTTTCTCTTCAAATTTAATTTATCCTTCAATGAGATGTGTTAAACTAATAATAAAAACAGCAATAGAAGTCCTACTGGCTTTTAAAAGTAATGTTTAAATTCCCAATAAAGTCTTAATCAAGAAGCTGCCATTTGTAAAGATGAAGCCACAGCTTCAAGCATTTGGTGGGTGGGAATTATAAGAGAAAAATTTGCATCTAGATTGGAACTCGCCCTGGTAGATCAGTTGGAAGTGCATTGGTATGGTAAACCAAAGGTCCCGGTCTGGGCGAAAATTTTTCTCTTCAAATTTAATTTATCCTTCAGTCAGATGTGTTAAACTAATAATAAAAACATCAATAGAAGCCCATAATTACAGACCTATAACTCTCTTGAACATAGCATACAAGATTTTTGCAATTATATTAAACAATAGACTTTTATAAATAATAGATGGGAAAATGAGTGAGGCCCAAGCAGGATTCAGACCAAACAGATCAACAATAGACAATATCTTTGTAATGAAACAAATCTTTGAGAAATGTCACGAATACAATACAATATTAACTTATATAATATATTTGTTGATTACTCCCAAGCTTTTGATACTGTACATCGAAACAAAATAATTGAAAGTCTAAGTGAATATTAGATACCTAAAAAATTAATAAAATTAATAGCTTTAACCTTGATAGATACCAAAGTAAGATTAAAATGTAGCAACGCACTCAGCGATGCGATTGAAGTAAACTCTGGGGTCAAACAGGGAGATCCTTTATCTACGACATTATTCTGTATAGTAATGGATATGGTCTTAAAACAACTGGATCTAAGAGGAAATATTTTAACAAGACTAAAACAATGTCTTGCATATGCTGATGATGTAATAACAACAGCAAGAACAAAAAATTCCCTACTGGAAACCTTTGACAAATTGAAAAATGAAAGTATAAAATATGGGCTTGTAATCAATCTAAATAAAACAAAATATTTAAGATGTATGAGAAATAAAACAAATTTGACTGAACTAACTATAAATAGTGACTGTATTGATCAAATTAACTCCTTTAAGTACCTAGGCACAATACTAAACAATAATAATACTGTTGAAGAAATCAAAACAAGAATATCGCTAGGGGAATAAAGCATATTTTGCTAATTTCGATATATTCAAAAGCAAATTAATATAAAAAAATGTTAAATTCAAACTATATACAGCAATAATAAGACCAATCATATGTTATGGAGCTGAAACCTGGGTGCTAAAAGAAGCAGATAAATTAAGACTATTAACGTTTGAGAGGAAAATATTTAGAAGAGTGCTAGGTCCAGTAAAGGAAAATGGAAATTGGAGGTTGAGAAGGAATGACGAATTATATCTCAAGAATAATAAAGAAAATATAGTTAGTTTCATCAAATCCAAGAGATTACAATGGTTTGGACATACACTAAGAATGCCAAAGGGAAGATGGCCGAATGATATTTTTGAATTGGAAGCCACAGGGAACAAGACCAAGGGGAAGACCCAAGGATCAATGGGAAGATGACGTAATTGAGGATTTGAAAGAGATGGGGATTTTTGATTTGAAATCTACTGCACAAGATAGGAAGAAGTGGCATAAACTGGTTGAGAAGGCCAAGACATTCCACTGGAAGTCGTAGAGCCTGACGAAGAAGAAGAGAATAGAAGCCCTACTGGCTTTTAAAAGTAAAGTTTAAATTCCCAATAAAGTCTTGTTAATCAAGAAGCTGCCATTTGCAAAGATGAAGCCACAGCTTCAAGCATTTGGTGCTTAGGAATTACAACGTATATAAGAGAAAAATTTGCATCTAGATTGGAACTCGCCCTGGTAGCTCAGTTGGAAGAGCATTGGTATGATAAACCAAAGGTCCTGGGTTCAGGTCCTGGTCTGGGCGAAAATTTTTCTCTTCAGATTTAATACTAACGAGTTATTTTAGGAATTCACACTATGAGGTATATTCATTTAGGTAAAATTTTATCACTCACCTCATATTTTTCTTCTTTCTTTTTAAATTTAGGGCCACATGCAAATACATTAGTCTCTACTCATATTACTTCCAATCACTGGTGAGCTGACTCACCGTGAGCAAGTGCAAAGTTCGAATTAGCTACCTACAAACTGGTCATGCATGAAAGTCGTCATTTTCATAATATTGGCAAGAAATTACCCAGAATTCTCAGCGATAAAACCACTTCCGTTATTTTCGTCTGCTATAGAGGAACGCATTTACGCTTGCGTCCCACAAATAATATCGTATACAATGACGTCTGCATCGTGCAATATTATGCCGATTCTCCTGTTCTTCCAGTTGAATTCTTTGGTAGACTATCAAATTCCTCTTGTCCGCGTATACCGAAAACATGATCGAAGTCTTCAAGGTCCAACATCTTGGATAAAGCGGCAAGGTTTCAAACTACATCGGTTCCATTCCTCCGGGATTCTAAACGATAAAGTTTTCTATCTTAAGCTCATGATTCTTAAGTTACCTCGTCGGTTTTTTAGCTTACGAATTTCAACAATTATTATCGCATGAATAGATTTCTGAGTAAGCAAAATCGTATTAGGATAAAACTTTCTCAGCAGAGAACGCCTTTTACGGTCTAATGCATTCAAAGATTTGACCCTTAAACTTGTTTCAGAACTTTACACATCAGTTCCATCACCAGTATCCCTGCGACTGTTGTTCTGTCATCTTGATACTGGTGATGGAACTGATATGTAAAGTTCCAAAACTAGTTTAACTTTTTTTTAAAAAAAAAGAAGAAAAATTTGAGGTGAGTGATAACATTTTACCTAAATAAAAAATACCAATATTTATTTATTTCATATAAGTGTGACTCTTGTCAATCAAGCTTCTCTAAAAAAAGTTAAACTAAGAATTTATAAAAAGGAAGAAGAAACTGATATAAATAAAGAATGGGAGGCTATAAGAGATACTATTAAAGTGTCAGCATCAGAAAGCATTGGTTGTTTTAAAAAAGAGGCAAAACAAGAAATGGTTTGATGAGGAATGTGCCGACATTGTAAAGAAAAGAAAGCTAGCAAAAATGAAATGGTTACATGAACCAAATGAGGTAAATTTGGAGCAATTGGGTAGTATTAGACGGGAAACCACCAAGTTACTAAAGAGTAAAAAGAGGGAATATTTGAGAGAGAAGATTAATGATCTTGAAATGAATGCAAAAAATAGGAACATTAGAGAATTATATCAGGGAATTAGTATAGAGAAGAAAGGGTTTCAGGCTAGAACAAACATAATTCGGAATGAAAATGGGGATATGAATGCAGATTCCAGAAGTATATTAAATAGATGGAAAAGTTACTTTAATCAGCTATTAAATGTACATACAGAACAGGACATTGAGGAGGATAATTTACAGACAGCAGAAATGCTAGTCGCAGAGCCAAGTACATTAGAGGTTGAAATGGCAATTGAAAAATTGAAGAAGTATAAAGCATCAGGTTCAGATGAGATCCCAGCAGAACTGATAAAATCAGGGGGAGAAAAATTGATGGACAAGATATGCTGGTTGCTTAGTATGATTTGGGAAAAAGAAGCTATTCCAGATGACTGGAAGGAATCAATTATTGTACCAATTTATAAGAAAGGAGATAAAACTGATTGCAACAACTACAGGGGCATCTCATTACTTTCAACTTCGTACAAAATTCTAACAAATATATTAGTAAGCAGACTTACTCCCTATATTGATGACATTCTAGGAGATCATCAATGTGCATTTAGAGGAAACAGGTCTACAACAGATCAGATTTTTAGTATAAGACAGATTTTAGAAAAGAAATGGGAATATAATTGTACTGTACATCAACTGTATGTAGACTTCAAAAAAGCATATGATTCAATTAAGAGGGAGAAGTTATATAGTATCCTGCTGGAGTTCGGAATTCCTAAAAAGTTAGTTAGACTTATACGAATGTGTCTAAATGGCACAAAGAGTAGGGTGCGTGTAGGCAAACAGTTTTCGGACACCTTTGAAATCCAGAATGGGATGAAGCAAGGAGATGCACTATCTCCTCTACTATTTAATTTTGTACTAGAGCATGCCATTAAATTTTTAGAGAATGAGGAAGGCTTACAACTCAATGGTATTAATAAGCTGTTAGTTTATGCTGATGATGTATTACTGTTGGCCGATAGCGAGGAGTTACTAAAGGACAATACGCACACACTGTTGAGTAACACTAAGAAATTGGGATTGGAAGTAAATATCAATAAAACTAAATATATGGTCACACATAGAAATTCATTATATAATGGAAATGGACAGCTAATGACAAATGAGGGAAATTTTGAGGAAGTGGCTGAATTCAAATACCTAGGAACAATAATCACAAACAGGAATGAGATGCACAAGGAAATTAAACATAGGCTCAATTCTGGAAATGCGTGCTATTATGCATTGCAGAGACTCTTGATGTCCCAACTCCTTTCAAAAAGTTAAACTGAAAATATATAAAACTATTATTCTGCCAGTTATATTATATGGGTGCGAAACATGGACTCTTACTTTAAGGGAGGAAAGGAGATTACAAGTATTTGAGAATAAAGTACTAAGGAAAATTTTTGGACCAAAGAGAGATGAACAAACAGGTGAATGGAGAAGACTACATAACAATGAACTACATGGTCTTTATAGAAAGCCAGATATATTAAGAACAGTTAAGTCTCGTAGACTGCGATGGGCAGGACATGTTGCATGTATGGGGAATGAAAGACTTGCATGGAAGCTTCTTGTATGAAAGCCAGAGGGAAAACGCCCAGTTGGTAGACCAAGAATGAGGTGGGAGAATAACATTAACTATGATTTGAGGGAAGTAGATTATACAGGGAATGATTGGAAAGCATTAACTCAGAATAGGGATGTATGGAGAGCTTATGTCTGTGTGGTCATGAACCTATGGGTTCGATGGTGCCAGTGAGTAAGTAAGTAAGAATTTATAAAATGGTCAGTCTTTCAGTTATATTATATGTAGAGATCTGTGAAAGTGGTTTTATTTTTTAAGGAAAATTAATTTTCAAATTTCAGCGTTTTGATGTTATTGAGAATTCGGCTGTGTTATTTGTAAATTATATAAATTTGAGTCTGTAATTCTAGTTCAATATATTAAACCCAATAAGAGTGGTATATGCAGTAGTTTCAGTGTCAACTTTTAGCTGGTACAATTTATGTAGATTTTAATACACTAATGTGCATAACATTTTAATCTTAACAATTAATTTGTAAGCAAAATTACCTTTAAAAAAGCAACCATGGCAACCATATCTGCATTCTTGGGCTTCCATCTCTGCCTTTAATCACTAATTATAACATCATCCTGAGAAATATACCTTTTAGAGTCCACATTTGAAGTTGGATATCAGATGGCTTCAGAGGTGTTATTACAAAATCTGTATACAATGAATGAATGCGTCATTTATCTTACCTCATAGTTTGTTTTTAAACCATGTTTAAGAAAACAAACTTTGAGGTAAGGTAAGAAATGACTCTATTTTGTTTTAAAAATACAATGGGAAGTAACATTAAGAGGTTTATTTAATAATTAAGATATTTGTTCTGTGTATTTTTACCCTTTATGGTTGTTTTTGTTAAACATATGTTTCAAGTCTAATGGTTTATTTTAGGAAGTAATAATTTGAGATTCTTTTAATCAAGTTTTTTTTAAAATCTGGAATCATCTTACCTCAGTTTAATGTATATTAAATTCAGGTAAGGTGATTCCAGATTTAAAAAAAACTTGATATGTTTCAAGACTTGTGAGCCTCATCTTCAGCAGTTAAGTCTGTAATCACTGAAGATGGGGATTAAAAGCTTTGAAACATATGTTCAACAAAAATAACCGTAAGAAGTAAGAATACACAGACCAAATATCTTAATTCAGAAATTATTAATTCATTCATTGAATTAAGAACATCATAATGTTATTCCTCACATTTAACTATGAAGAAACCTTAAGGCTAGTATTATGGTGTAATATGTAAATTTATACACTCAGGTTGATCGAGAAATAATTTTTTGAAATTTTTTTTTTTCCCTGAACTGGGATTTGAACTCAAGGTCTCTTGTTCTGCATAGTAGTGCACTAACCAGTTATAGTCTCCAGACAACCAACCTCAATGCATAAATATACATATAACATTGTAATAATATATTTACTCCTAAAATAATAGTTCAATAGAACTTGGATAATTCAAAGCTGAAGGAATAGGTTGAAAAATTTGAAATATCCAAGAATTTGAATTACAAAAGTTACATCTAAAATCAATACAGGACATCATTATCCATTCATAATTCAGACTATAAAAAACTGTGTATTTTAACTAAATTTTATAATAATTTAATTTATTTTTACACAAAGGAGAATATGGTAGAAGAGTACTACAGGTACTGCATTAAAGAGAATATACAATGTAGTACTGTACACTGATCCCACATTTTACACCATTCATAAATGTATTACAGTTTTAAAAAGAAGCTTGAAATACCTGATTGTTTGCAGAATTTAATCTGTTAAGTTTTGTAAATTCCTCAAGCACATTTAATGACTGAAAAACAATTTCACATACATTGACTTGTTCCTCAACATTCTGACAAAATTCATCCAGATGATGAAGAGTCTCCAATGTGAGGGAATCTGCATCTCTTCAGGTTCAATTTCTTCCTCCTCTTCACCAGACAAATTGTTTAAAACTTCTCCTAAAATATCTTGGTCTGAGGTCTTCCCACACTGTCACTTTTCATCCAAGTGAACATTTTCATTAAACGTTATTCCCATACTGTTGTTCCAGACATCTGGTGGAGAAACATCTTTTAATCTATGGACTCAACGCCCTCACTTTTCTTTATAAACCCTGCTTTTTGGAAACATTTCACTATAGTTTTCTCGGGTTACTTGTGACCATGCACTGCGAGACATTCTTGCTAGTCAAGAATACTTATCGAGTTCTTGTTTTTGACCATTGAAATGTCTGACAAAAGAGTTTGGGTAATAAGATGTCTTAAAAATGCTTGAGATTTTTATTGATATCCTGGTCCATCAAGCTGCACAACAGAAGTCGTGTTCAGGGAGAAAAAGATAACCTTTACATTGTCCATAAGAGGGATAGAATTATGAGCAGTAGAGCTGTCAATAAACAGGAGGATTTTTAAATGTTGTTATTGTACATTTTGTCTGGTTTTAACTGCCAATCTTGTAAAATGTCTGCAGTCATCCAAGCTTTTTTATTTGCTCTATACTTCATGGGTTCTGATTTTACATTTTTAAAACATCCTTGGTTAGCAGATTTTTCTATCTCATTGCTGTTCTTCACCCCATTACCCATGTTCTCCCTTGAAAGCTAACATTTTGTTTGGTGTACATTTAAAAAGCAAACCTGTTTCATCAACATTGAAGATGTTTCTAGCCATTGTTTCTTCAATCATTTCCAACACATCTTCTTTCCAAGAATTTCCTGCATCCTAATTCACACTTGCACTTTCACCATAGACAGACTATAAAGAAATGCCATTTCTTTCTTTAAAACCATCCTACCAACTGGTGCTAGCCTTGAATTTACTTTTACCTAAACTTGCAGAGACTTTATTTATTTAACTTTCACAGGGAAAGAACACTATGAGGTTTAATTTAATTATTGCAGAGACTTTTTCAGCTTTCAAATGAACAAAGGGACCACTTAAAGGAATGTTTTATTTTCCCATGTTGTTTGAACCATTTTAACATGCACTCATTGACATCAGAATTTTCCTGTTGTCTCATTCTTTCCATTTTCACTCAAGGCACTTTTTAAAATTTTCTCTTTATTCTTCAGATAAGTTGACAAGAGTATTTGGTGGTATCCCATACTCTTGCAATTTCTGATTTTCTCTTCAAACCCTTTTTTGACTTCTCAAATGATGGCAATTATTCCACAAATATACTGGACACTTGGTTTACTAAAAGATAGTGTGTCACTGATTTGCAACACACTGTAGCAGGAATGTCGAGTGACAGCTGAAAGGGCAAATGTTACAGTACTGTAACAGCAGTAACTGTAACATTAGCAGATTGGGTTGCTCAAGGCCAGCATGGGGCAGGGTAGAGTTAACATAACAACCCAGAGAACTGAATAGGGTAGCAGTTAGAAGGCAAAAGTGTTGGAACAATAGCAATTCTTATAACATTGCTTTGATACAAAATTCAAGTGACCAATAGAAATATTTGAATTACTAAGTTATGTAGATAGGAAATAACACTATGAGGTCTTTTAATATTGTTTATTTTTTTCTTTCACTCACCTCATACTTCATAACTCCTCACAGACCCGGGTTTTGTCACATCATTTGTGACATTCTCAATGCTGTGTCACGTTCACAACTGACATCCAACGGCCTTCTATCCTACAGACTGACCTCCGCGCCATCTGATGGCTGACCGACTAACTTCCAAATCAATCCCCTCTCCTTATAACCGGGTATTTCAAAATTCATAGTTGTGTTTTGATTCTTGCATATGTAAATTTTTTCCCAAATTGTGAGTTCCTTCAGTTTTTCCAACTGTTTAAGTAATTTTGTTTTGGTTTCTATTCTATGTTTTTCTGACCAGGCATGTGCAGCTATTGCAGATTTTTCCATTTCTCCATTTTTAACAATTCCGAGGTGTTCCTTTGATCTTGTATTTGAATTCCTTTTTGTTTTTCCTATGTATATCTTTTCACAATCTTTACAATTAATTTGATAAATTCTTGATTTTTTGCAGTCTTCAATCTTTTCATTTTTGTTGGTTTTTATTAAATTACCTAAGTTGTAATCATTTTTCAGTGCTAATTTAATGTTGAATTTGTTGAAGATTTTTTTGGAACTTGTCAAATACTAATGGATGGTATGTGAACTTCTTGAATTTTTTACCAATATTTTTATCTGTCTGAAGAGTACTTTCATTAATCATTTTTTGTTCCTTAAATTTATTTATTTGCTTGTGTATCATCTTCTCTTGAAAACCATTATCCTTCACAATTTTTATGATGTGTTCTTTCTCTTTATTGTAATTTTTCTTTGCTCATGGGAACGTTCACAAGTCTGTGTATTAAACTATTAAATACTGCCTGTTTGTGTGAAAAATGGATAAATCCTGTAGCTTTTATATAATTGTCAATGTGAGTTTCTTTTCTGTTGATTCCAAATTCTATTTTCTTCTTTTCTTTCATTCCTGATCAATTTAAGGTCTAAAAATGGTATTTCATGATTATTTTCTACTTCTATTGTAAGATTGTTTTATTTTGAATATTTAACAGTTTAATGGCATCTTCTAATTGTTTCTGTTTTACTATTGCTATGATATGTGACGAAACCCTGGTCTGCGAGGAGTTGTGAAGTATGAGGTGAGTGAAAGAAAAAAATAAACAATATTTGAATTATATTTGAAGAGAAAAATTATACGCTCAGACCAGGACTTGAACCCGGGACCCTTGGTTTTCTAGTCCAAGTGCTCTACCATTTGAGCTACCTGAGCAAGTACCGATCTTAATGCAAATTTTTCTCTATATACGTTGTAATTCCCGCCCACCAAATGCTTTGAAGCCTTTGCTTCTATCTTTCTGGGTTCAAGTCCCGGTCTGAGCGTATAATTTTTCTCTTCAAATATGATTTATCCATCATTGAGATGTATGAAATTAATAATAAGAACATTGAATATTTGAATTACTCATGATTTCTAATTATAAAAGTTCAGTTCATTCAAGTTCCACTTTATTAATAATCCCATCATAGTCTTTAAAATTCCTCGGAGTTATGGCTGATGATGAACATGAGTATGTTTGAAATCGCGATATCATGGAAGCATGAATCCTATGAGGTGAGTTGTTTAAACAATATGTTCTCCGATGAATTTTAATGATTATACCTCATAATGTTTACTTCCCAACATTAATTAAATATACCATCATAGTCTATTTGAATAAGAAGCTGCCAATTGCATTGTGAACAACGGTCTTCTGCTATTGGTAAGTGGGGTTTTATAAGAGAGAGAAAAATTTGTGTCTGAAGTTAGATGCCTGGAAACACAATTAGTTATTGCACTAATACGTAAAACTAGAGATCTTGGGTTCAAATTCCAGTTCAGGCAAAACAATTTTCTATTAAAAAATTATTTGATCAACCAGGATGTATAAATTTACATATGACATCATAATAATAGCCTTATAGCTATAATGGTAGTATTATTAATCACATTATAGTTTTCATGAATAAGAAACTGTCTAATTGAGTTTTGAACAACTCCCTGTCACTGTGGGTATGCAAGGTTATATAAGAGAGAGAAAAATTTGTGTCTGAAGTGAGATGCCCGGATAACACAACTATTGTGCTAGTGTGTATAACTAGAGATTTTGGGTTCAAATCCCAGTTCAGGAAAAATATTTTCTCTTAAAAAATTATTAAATTTATAAAAATTATAAGTTTTGAATGGACTGGATTGGAGATTCATAACAATTAGCAATTTTAGAACTGTGAAGAAAGTTTTTAAAGGCAAATTGAGAAGTAAAATGTAAAGTTTACAGACAAAGATTCATGTTGAATGATATCAGGATATTTGGAGTTAACCCATTTGCCTCAAAAGACGAGGTAGACTCGCCGGCAGTTAAATAGCCTTCAACTCAGAAGACGAGGTACACTCGCTTAACTCTGCTCTTATATATTTTGCAATATTTTGTACATCCCTTGGCAGGGTAATATTTTGTTAACATTTATGAATAGCAGAGGAATGTGTTTTTGCCCTCGCCCTTATTGCGATCTCAAGTACCGTTATATTTTGTTTGTTTTGAATATCTGAAAATGTACAATATAATTTTTGGTAACTTAAATCCGGTTTCTGGGAAAATGCAACGAGTCTTTAAACCTGAAGCAAATGGGTTAAGAATTGGCTATAAATAGAAACGTCTGGCATAAACTTAGAAAGAAGGCCAGAGACCACTTGAGGCTGTTGTATTAATGATGGTATTATGATAATTAATATTTTTTTTTAGTTGGGAAATGTATTGTCATGAGTTTGTTTGCAGTTTATGATAAGACCTCGTGTAGGGAATACTTTTCACACTTAATATAAGGATTGTATGTGCTAAAATTTATAGAGTTTACTGATATAAATATTTAAGATTTTAATCAAATTTAATTTTTTTCATAATAATGATACACATTTTCCTTTCATGCCTTTATATACTAGAGGTAGTGGCCTGTTATTTATTCACTTCCTCATTTTAGCAGAGAGTTCAAAGATCTTTTTCCTTGAATATGGTAATGGAGCATCTGGCATGGTTTATTTTCAAAGGAAATTGTATGCAAATGGGACCTCCACTTGGTTCTGTTAATTCTGCATGTTGTCTAAAATTGGTTGAAGTTTTGGTTAACTCTTTTAAAATATTAACTTACTCTTTTCGTTTAATCTAGTGTAGCCTGCATTCTCATTAAAAAATGTATTTAATTGAGTGATTTGCTGTTCATCATATTTATGTATTGTCCAAGTCTTAGGGCCGCATGCAAATACATTAGTCTCTACTCAAATTACTTCCAATCACTGGTGAGCAAGTGCAAAGATCGAATTAGCTACCCACTAACTGGTCATGCATGAAAGTCATTGTTTTCATAATATTGGTAAGAAATTACCCAGAATTCTCAGCGATAAAACCACTTCCGTTATTTTTGTCTGCTAGAGGAATGCATTTACACTTGCATCCCGCAAATAATACCGTATACAATGACGTCTGCATCACGCAATATTACGCCGATTCTCCTCTTCTTCCTGTTGAATTCTTTGGTAGACTATCAAATTTCTCTTTTCTGCGTATACCGGAAACAAGATCGAAGTCTTCAAGGTCTGACATCTTGGATAAAGCAGCAAGGTTTCAAAGTACATTGGTTACCATCGGTTCCCATCGGGATTCTCACGATTCATTTCTCTCCTAAGTCACCTCACCAGGTAGCTTAGGAATTTCAACAATTATTATCGCATGAACAGATTTTTGAGTATGCAAAAATATATTTGGATACAACTTTCTCAGCAGAGTACAGGCAGAGAATGACTTTTACGGTCTAATGTGTTCATAGATTCGAGCCTTAGTACCTGATCTGAGAATTTGTCTTACCAGTGCTTTTATTCCATTTTTTTTGTATTTTTTTTTTTACTAGAGATGGTGTAAAAATACTATTAATAATATTGGTTGCATTATTCAGTTTTGCTGATATATCTTTTGGAGATTCGTAAATAGCATAAGGATGATTTTACTATTCTAGTTTAAGTAAATCATATCTTGCTTTTAATATTAAAATGAATGTAATCAATGGTAAAGAGAAAAATTTTTGCCTGGACCGGGAATCGAACCCCGAACCTTAAGCTTTCCCTGCTAATGCTCTGTCCACTGAACTAATTCAGGCTTCATTTCCATCCAAGCACAAATCCTTCCTTTACCTTACTCTACTGGTCCCACATTCAGTTGCAATGAATCATTCACAAATACACAATGAATGGCTTCTACCTGAAGAAGACATGAAGGGACTCCACATAGCTATAGCATTATTTATTAAATTAATATTGAGAAGCTAAAGCAATTACTATGATAGAAATAAGTAAATTAATGAACACAATTAAATTATTGTAATCAGTGGTAAAGAGAAAAAAATGTTGCCTGAACCAGGAATCAAACCCCAAACCTTTAGCTTTCCATGAATGTTGCTTTGACTGCTGGTATAAAGTAAAAAGCATTTCCAAATTTATAAAGCTCTGTGGTTCATGAAATCCATAAATTCAGTGCTATTTCACTATGACCCACCACTCGTCCCTATCCACAGAAAAATTAATCCTGTTTATATCCCCAATAATCAGTTCTTAACCGGAGTTGTGGGGTCTTTTATGATACCAATGAAACTGGACACCCCTGACATTCTTTTAAAATCAATTTTTTTTTCAAAATCCTTTTGTGTAGCTCTCTCTTTGTTTAATATTAACCCTTAGCCATGGTCTGTAACCTGTAAGTACTGTTACTTTACCTGTGTATAAGTAAAATAAAGAGTGGTATCCTTTAGGACCCCACAACTCCAGTAGTGTTCCAGTATTTTTGTTGAACGTTAGTTTATGTAACAATGGTATAGTTGATGTTAATATGGCCTATCATGCTCGTAAACGTATATCAGTGCTTTATACTGATTTCCTGGTCTTTGAAAAGACCCTGACTATAAGTATTCTGAACATGAAACAGATTCAGAACTAGAATGTGACTCTGAAATTTTTTAGCATATCCTTCCAAATGAACAGGACACCTATAATAGACATCAGAGAGTACGGGTGGGATGAACAAGCAATTATTTTGCATGTACCTAAAAAAGAAAAAGCTACCATTATGCTGTCTAACATGCACCATTCAGAATGTACTGATCCTGAGACATATAAACCACAAATTATATTCATATTTTTATAATAGTACGAAAGGGGGAGTAGATACCTTTGAACAAAACATTTTTACATATAGCACAAGCAGGCGAAGACGGAGATGGTCCCTTGGCTGTCTGCTATGCTATTCTGAACAAAACTGATGTCAATTGTTAAGTATTGCAATCATCTTTCAAGGATTACAAGCCTATTTCTCACTTTGGATTCCTGAAAACTTTAGGCCAACAATTTACAAAGCCATACCTGAAGGAAAACTTGTAAATGATCAACTACCAAAAGAACTCAAGATGATTGTTTCCAGGATTTTGAAGAAACCATTTCCGAAGAATGGAAGACCAATCAAGGATGTTAAAAGAAAACAGTGTGCATTGTGTCTTCATTCAAATGAAAAGAAAACGAAACAGTATTGTGTTAGATTTGATAGACCAATGTGCCAGAACATGCTGATCAGTTATGTGGAGAATTAGGAAAATTCTATTATGAAAGAAAGTTTTTGTAAATTACATGGGGTATTTATTCAGTGTATTTTGAAATTTCAGTGAAAAAATGTGTGGTAACAAAATCTAACAATTCCATTGTATGAATGTTCGTGGTAATTATTGTTCTATTTTTCACTACACTTGTGCTATATCCTGTAATTTAGTGAATTTCTCTCTCCAAATTATCTATATTATTCCACAATCAGTTAGTTAAATAAACAAACTATTTTGTAATTCTATTTTTCACAATAAATGCAAATACAACTGCACGTACTATCACATTTTCTGTTGGTATCTTTTTCGACCCCACAACTCCACTAACGACATACAAAATGCATAACTCCGGTTAAGGGTTAAGATCCATCTGAATATTATCTTTATACCCATGTTTAGACCTTCTTAATGATCTGTTCCCCAAAAGTTTCCCAGTAAAAAATTTGAAAGCATTCTTCTGCTGTCAACAAATTCAGCTACATGACCTCACCATCTCTATCTCATAGAATTAATTAGGACACTATAAATTATTGAGTTCCTCATTTTCTCCATTCTCATCCCTCATGGGGCCGAATATTTGTCTTAGGTACCCATATTAAAATGCTTTTAGCTTGTCTATTTCCTTGATGCAATAGTCCTGTTTAGCACCTGTAGAGTATCACAGGCAAGAATGTAATTTTATAAATTTTAATCTTTATTTTCATTGACAAAGACAGGAAACATTAAACTGAATTTTAATATTAAAAAATATTAAATAAAACGAAATATTAAAAAATTATTATTACAAATTGTTCCTTGTAGACTATATGTTGTGCATTCAGCCCTTCAGTCTGTTATTTGCCTTAGAAGTAAAGCTGTTACAGGTCTTCTTTACTTCTCTTATTTTGCACCGTGCCTATGTATATATATATATATTTTGTGTGTTTCAGCTTGATGATAAAGAATGTTACAAATATCAGAACCCTGAACAGTCACCTATAAAGCCTGCATATGCTGCTTCATTAGTCTTGAATCATGAAGGGAAGCTGGATTCCAAAATAATCTGAGTGAGTATTAAAAAAAATTACATATTACTTAATGTTATTACCAGGGATATTTGTGTATACTACTGTCAAGGAAGTAGACTGGTAGTGTCATATCTTGCAGCATTAGGAGTTACTGAAGGTGAACATATATATACACACGTACACACACACACATACACCTCACTCTTTAATGCTTCTACTGTTTCCTTTGTGAGATAATTGCATAGTGTTGAGATGGGATTTATATTTTACTGTACTTTCATGTTTATATCTACTTTGTTTTTTTTTCATAATTACAGTCTGCATAATGATGAAATCCTGCTTTATGTAGGGGGCATTTTTTTCTCAAAGAAAGGGAGAGAGAAAAGGCATAAGAATTTTAGTACACCATTATATGTGGCCTTAATTTTCCAAATAATCATTATTTGGTTAATAATAACAACATTAACTCTCCTTCGGGGTCCCTATCTAGGGGATATGTGGAAGGCGACTGCAAGGTGACCAAGCTGAGGAAAACACTGCTTCCACTTACTTGTGTTTTGCTCCTTTTATCTTTAACCGATCTGGTATTTTTTTCCTTTTCTAGTACCAGATCCCTCTTCTTACTTTCCTATCCAGTCTCCCTTGCCTGACCTCTTGTTTTCTTAGACCCTAATGGTATTAGAGTTTTCGAGGCCGAAGGGTTCATTTCAGTCTTCCTTATATCTCTTTCTTTTAATCTCGTGGACACTCACCTTGAATGCCCACATAAGCCGCATGTTCAAATGCAGCCCCACTGCAACTTATAGCATAAGTATACAATGGGCTCATGTCATCAGCTACGGCTGGATACACGTAATGAAGAATGAGTGATAACAACATTAACTAAATTTGTCAGGAGTTGTTATGACAGATACTGTTAAAAATTGAATGTTAGAAAATAGCAAGAATAAGCATTATTTATCATTATAAGGTATACAACTTTCTACGATTTGTCAAAATTCCAAACCTAATCAATTCTTCAGTCAGAAGAGAGACCAAATACATAATCAGTTATCTTTGTCTCTACAGCCCAGAATGGGCCCTGACCTCCTCATCAGTTTTTTGGAAATCAACTTAATTTGAGTAATTGTCTTGTGTTGTTGCCTGAAGTCTATCCTACTTAGTTCACTTAAGGTCTTGTAACTTTTTTTTTGTAGGGTCGTTTCCAACTTCTAACAATCCTATTTGGCCTATGATTTCTGTCAGGATTTTCTCCCTTGGATGACAAATCTCAATTAAACATTGGGAACATGCCTTTCCCCCTTGGAAGCCATAGCTTTTTCCCAGATATCATGGCGAGGATGTGCTTGCATAGAATTTGACAGGAATGAATGGCTTTACTTAGGCTTTTAGTTAACATACAATTGTCAGCAAGTTGTGTTTTCCTGGGACCATCTACTGCCCATTTGTCTCCTAAATTCTTAATAGGAGAATCTTAATACAAATGCACATAGAAAAACAATCCTTTGCGATATTAATGTTATTATTTTATTTAACAATGCTCTTTAGTGATTAAGGTTGTTAGGATCACAATTTAAATCAGGTTGTGAAAGTGCCAACAGATTATGCTCAGAGGCTTCTTTTTTTCAGTCTTCAGGTTCTTTTACATGTCAAATCTACAGAATAGAACCCATGGCTTTACCTCACTTCAGTAGGAACCCATACTCAGGTTTTTATACCCTTAAATATCCATCAATCCCAGCTGGGTTTGAACCTACAAACTTTGGAACCAAAGATTTGCTTGGTAACAACTAGTCCACCAGGACTGATCCCCCTGTTATAGATAGAAATTTAAGATTGGTGACGAGACTCCTTAATTGGGCATTGTCAATTAAAAAGAAAACTGCGCATAAAGGGATAATTCATCAACCTAATGTGTGGGAAATGTGGTCTATTGGCAGAATCTTTGTTTTATATTTTGTTTGACTGTCCATATTTAAGTCATTTAAGATATGGACATCTTTGGAAACACATTTTGTTTCATAAAAATATTGAGGTAATTAATCCAGGCTATAATAATAAATTTGGTTTATCTTTTAACTTTATGGATTGATTTCTAAATTTTCATTCTTCATTACATGACCCCAGCCATAGCTGATGACAACTAATCAATTGCTTATTTGTAATTCTTGAAAAGCTACCTGGTGATTTTATGTATGGAAACTTTATGTAAGCTGTGCAACAGTCTGTAATTTAGGTGTAGAGAATATATATATATATATGTATATTTTTTTCCACCAAGTCTGTGTTAATAGAAGGTACATTCTGTGGTCTTAAGTGCTGTAAATTTGAGAAATTCGTTGAATGGACTGCTGCTGCAGCCAAATTCAATTGTTCATAAGCTTATAACTCATATTAGTTATGCTGTGCTATTGAGATTAACTGTACAACTAAAAAGGATATACAGAATTATTTACAATTTATTTTAATGGATGAATTTTATGAAATGAACAAACTGATAGTTTAAAGTAAAATATTAGAGAACTATTGCACAAAAATTGGTGGACTTTAACTAACCCCGACTGGTAAACATACCCTTGCAAAGAAAATTTTGAATTAGAGGAAAAGCATGTAATTGAAGTAGTGAAGGAAAATCGTTTTGAAGAAAAAAATGGTACACAAAAAAATAGATAATATATATTAAGATATATTAAGACAAAAATTGATTAATGAAAGCACTCTTCAGATAGAAAACAAATTGAAAAGTAATACAGTATATAGGAAATTTACATATTATCCATGGGTACAAAATAAAATATTTTTTTACAAATTTAGTATCTAATTAGCACCAAAAACGACAACAGCTTAAATAAACTAATAAAAACTAACAAAAATGAAAATATTTATAATGGAAAAGAATCAGGGATATACAAGATAAAAGTGTTGATTGTGATAAGATATACATAAAAAAAACAAACAAACTTGACCATTAGAACGAAAGAACACATTACAAATGTAAAAAATGGAGAAGTAAAAAATTCTTCAGTAGCTGTTCACATCTGGTGAGAAAATCATAAAATTGATGTGAACACAATATTATTAAAACAGTCAGAAAATACAAAAGAACTTACCTTATGGGATAAGATCTACATTCAGAAGAACATAGATAGAATCATGAATTTTGAAATTCCCTGGGAAATGTATTTGATTGGCAAGTTCTTTGGCCAATGAAAAGATGGAGTGGGAATCGTCATCCAGGGTGACAGCATATAGTTCAACAGTCTGGATAAGCTGATGATGCTATACATAGCATATCGAAACATGTTTAAATAGAACAATAATTATATATGAGGTAAGATGAAACCAGATTCACCTTGTTTATTATTCAATACTGTTAGAGACTATCTATAGAGACTGACTGAATACCCTATTTATTAAGATTAAATTAAACCTCATAGTGATTTTTTCCTATAAAAGTTCAACCTTATTTATTATTCAATACTGTTAGAGACTATTTATAGACTCTGATTGAATGGCAGGTAAATAAATGTATCTACTTAATTATATGTTTATTAGACCTTCCTGGTCAATAATCAAGGTAAAATGAAAGATCTATAACTGTGGTACAGTAATATTATATAGAAGTGCACTCTATCAGCTCTAAAGATTATATACCTCCTTTTAGAATACTTATACAGATTTCTGAACTTTGTAGAGATGATAGAAGAGTACTTCATTTGTTTCCTTGTTTTTACATATATTTGTCATCTTATGCCTCAGAACTATGCCGGCCATAGCATTGCTACTGGTAGGGCCTCCCTAGCTGGACAAGTCTCGAGTGAAGAACCATACTAAGAGAGTTACCCTGGTCCTCCAGGTTGGGGGTTGTGCATAAGGCTGACAACCTTACCTCGTAAAAAGTAATGTTGCAAAACCCCAAACCAAGCCTTGGGTGGAGGAGGAGGATAGGGGAGGCCACGGCTCGATATGGGCTTTAGCACCATGTGATGATGATGAGATGATTGTCATCTTATGATATAGGTTCTTAACCAAATATTTCTTCTGTTTGTATTTCATTAACTGGTTTCACATTTTTCTACATTTCCTTGTATTTCAACATGATTGACCACTTTATATGGTATTCCACCTTACTCATTAAAATGTTTAAAAATTCATAGATACTGGTTGCAACATGAAGTTTTTGCATTCATTTTGCTTTTACAGTGTTAGTACAACATACTGGTTCATGCGTGATCATCACAAGACGACAACATACATCTCCTCGCAGTTTTGCTAGAAAAATTTCAAAAGTTGTAGGGAAGGGTGACCACATTTCTTTAAAAAAAGTAAACTCAAGATTTTAGTACCAAACAATGGAACATAAGACACTTCTGGTATGATATTAAAAGCTGAATATTACAGTGTATGATTGTTTTGAACATAATTTGAATGTAGGACCAAAGTGTTTATGATTACAGTAACATATCAGAATTATCTCAAGTATTGTCACGAGTGATTTCCAAATCATCAATAAATTCACAAAGTGACAAGTGAATTTATCTAGATGATTTGGTAATCGAAGCATGGCATTTGTTAGGACTATTTATCGAATAAAATTAAGCTGTTTACTAAAATATTTATATATTTGATGTAAAGGGCGATATTTGAAAACAAATAAAAAAAATGAGGTTATGTTTTCTATCTATTTAATATACTCCTGAAATCTACAATCATTTCCCCATTTTCATTCCTAATTATGTTTATTCTAGCCTGAAATATTTTCTTCTCTATCTTAATTTCCTGATACAATTCTCTGATGTTCCTATTTTTTTGCATTCATTTCAAGATCAGTAATCTTCACTCTCAAATATTCCATCTTTTTACTCTTTAGTAACCTAGTGGTTTCCCATCTAATGCTACCAATTATTCTAAATTTAAGAATTAAATTAATGTTTTTATTACTTCACCTCATATCCTTTTTCTTCTAGACTGCAGTTTCGGAGCCTATCTTTAGAAGGAAGAAGAAAACCACCAAGAAACGACAACGCTGGTCGACAAGAGGCTACTGATAATTGGAGATAGGCTCCGAAACTGCAGTCTAAAGGAAAAAGGATATGAGGTGAGGTAATAAAAACATTAATTTAATTCTTAAATTAAACCTCATAGTGTTTTTTTTTTTTCCTGTGAAAGTTAAATATTCTAAATTTACTTCATTTGACTTGTGTAACCAATTCATTTTTCTTATTCTTCTTATTCTTCATCTTCTTCCTTCCAAGTATTAGGCCAAGGCCTATTGCGATCCTATAGAAAATTTTCCCTCCAGCGTTTCATAGGACGGCCCAGAGATCTTCATCCGCTTGGTATATAATTATAAACAGCTTAGAGGATCCGATTTGAACTCATTCTTTCAAGATGGTGTTTCCAATTTAGTTGGTACTGTTTAATATATTTCAAAATTGGCATAGTCTTCAATTCTTTTAAGATATCGGTGTTCCTTTTCCGATCCCATCTGGTGTAACCTGCTGTTCTGTGCATTTTAAATAACACATTAGATAAATCTCTTTAAAAGTTTGAAACAATACTTTTTTCCACATTACTTTATCATGTGTGTAGAATACAATAAATACATTATGGCTATTGGAGAAGTAGGAGGTTAAGGTTCTCACCTTTCAAGACAATTTGTGCAAGGTATCGGCTTGGTTGACAGCCCTGCACGGTAGCCACCTTACCCCTGGAACAAGCATCTGTTACTTATTTTCATTAGGGCTAATTTGTCACAAGATCATGGTACTGACAAAAAGTTCAGGCCAGTTTTAAAAACTTGATCATCTGGACTTAAACCCACAACCTTCCAGCTTGTAGCATATTGCCTTAACCAACTATGCTATGGCATGTCCAATGAATTTTAGACTATAAATGTTAAATTTGTCAGTTTTTATAGGCAAATATTGTTACATGTGTGTATATGTAGGCCTATGTATAGTTTTATCTGAAGCCCTTTTACAAGGCAGAAATATTATAAATGTTTACATTGCATAGAAACATGGAGTTATTACATCACCATATTATATCTTAATATATAAAAATTTCGTGTCACGTTGTTTGTCTGCAATGGAATCCTAAACTACTGAACCGATTTTAATAAAATTTTGCACACTGTGTGCATTTTGATCTAACTTGAGACTTAGGGTCGTATGTTAGAACATTACTCTCTACTCAAATTACTTCCAATCACTAGTGAGCTGATTCACCGTGAGCAATTGCTGAGAACGAATTAACGGCAGACTTATCGGTCATGCACGAGAGTCGACGTTTTTGTAATATTGGCAACGAATTACCCAGAATTCTCAGCGATAAAACCACATCCGTTATTTTCGTCTGCTATAGAGGAATGCATTTATGCTTGCATCCCGCAAATAATACCGTATACAAACACGTCTGCGACACGCAATATTACGCCGATTCTCCTGTTCTTCCAGTTGAATTCTTTGGTAGACTCTATCAAATTCCTCTTCTCCGTGTATACCGAAAACATGATCGAAGTCTTCATGGTCCGACATCTTGGATAAATGTTGGATAAAGCAGCAAAGTACATCGATTACCATCGGTTCCCTTCGGGATTTTAATTTGAGTTGCTCATGTAAGGTACCTCCGCAGGTAGCTTACAAATTTAACCAATTATTATCGCATGAACAGATTTCTGAGTAAGCAAAATCATATTAGCATACAACTTGCTCAGCAGAGAAGGCATTTTACTGTCTAATGCGTCCAAACATGCGACCCTTAGGGTAGTTTATAACTAAATTTATAGTCACATTATTTTTTTATTGCAAATTATTTGTTTATTATTTAACAAAGAGTTATAATTATCTGTGAGTTTCATACGATTCTAACAGATGGCGGTGTAATTATCTGTGAGTTCCATACGATTCTAACAGATGGCAGTGTAAGGTAATTTGGTAAGGTAATTGGTTTATTATTTAACAGAGAGATCCAGATGGCTGTGCTTTTTGTTGCAACTGCAAATTTCAATTGAATTACAAATATTGATTATTCCATAATTTAAGTGTGTTCAGTGTTTATTTTATTTTCAGTATTATTAATTTCATGTGTAAGTATTAAATGTTATCAGGACTTCCAGAATGTTATCTGCACAATTAATAATAATGATATGATTATAATTTTGGGTGATTTAAATGCCAGAATTGGTAATACTAAATTTGATACATATATAGGACCATATGGAGAGCAAACCTGTAATAGAAATGGCTTACGGTTAATTGATTTTGTCAAGTTTAATCAATTCACAATAATGAACTCAGTATTTAACCACAAGGATAGTCACAAATATACATGGGAAACCAGGGGTCTTAAATCAATAATTGACTATGCTATATGTAATAAAAAATTAGCATCTAAAGTTCTTGATACAAGAGTTTACAGAGGACCTGAAATCGAATCAGACCATTACTTACTTGTTTGTCCAATTCGTATGCCACCGAGATGGAAAAATAAAAATAAAATTAATAATATAATTAATAATATAAAACTTGAAAACTTATAAAGTAAGTCTTTTTCGAGATCCCACTATTACCTGGCTATACAAATGCAGATTAGATCGTCTAGTTCAAGAAAACACCGGTTGGCAAAAATATTGAAGAAGAATGGCTTGCTCTACAAAGTATTTTGACACAAGCAGCAAATGAAAGCCTGGGTATCAAAACTAAATGGAATCGAAAAAAAGGACTACGGATATGGGATGAAAACATCAAAAAAGTAATTGATGATAAACGTGAAGCATACAAAAAATTTCTGTCTACAAAAAAAGATGAAGATAAAGTAGAGTATCATAGGAAGAGAGCCATAGCTAAAATTGAAGTTTGCAAAAAACATAGACAAAGCTGGGAACAATTTGTCTCATTTTTGGAAAATGATATCACTATGCCTCAACCAAAAATATATAAAGTTTTAAAAAATTTAATTAATGATTCAAGAGAAAATGCACATTTAAATTGTATATCTAAAGAATCTTGGCTTAACTACTTTCATCATTTATGGACACAAAAGGATTTATTACAAATACCAATCTCTAATAACACTGATTTGGAACAAATTTCTATAGATGAATTAACTGATGTTGTTAAATCATTAAAAAGTAACAAAGCTCCCGGAGAAGACCACATTAATCAAGAATTATTTAAATTTTCAACTAAAATTTTTTTAGACATTTCTTATTCTCCTTAATATGATATGGGATGGACAAGAACCACCACAAAGCTGGAACAAATCCATTGTAATACCAATCTTTAAAAAAGGAAGTCACCAAATCAAAGATAACTATCGTGGAATTAGCTTGTTGAACTCTGGATATAAAATTTATGCTAATATAGTTAAGAATAAATTGAGAAAAATTTATGAAAATGTAATTGGAGAAGAGCAGAACGGATTCAGAAAGGGTAGATCTTGTACAGATGGATTCTTCACTCTAAAACTACTATTAGAAAAGCACAAGGAATTCAATATAGAAACTCGTATCGCCTTCGTTGACTTCAGAAAGGCTTTTGACAAAGTAGACAGAAATATATTACTACAAATTTTAGCTGATGATAACGTTCCACAACAATACATTATTAATATCTTCAACATCTATAAAGATAATGAAATCTCTGTTAAACAAGATGGCAAACTATCTTCTTGGGAAAAGATCAGCACTGGAGTAAGACAGGGATGTGGGACTTTCACCGGTGCTTTTCATTATATATATGAATAAATTAATAAACGAATGGAGGAAAAAACAACGAGGATATATACCCATCAATAGGAACCTCAAACTCGATGCTATTCTTTTTGAAGACGATTTAGCTCTTCTGGCACTTTCCGAAAATGATTTGCAACGATCAATTTATAATTTACAAAAAATAGGTGCCAAATTTAATATGGAAATATCAATTAACAAAACTAAAATTATGGCATTTCATGGGAAGGACCCCATACAAAGTAAAATCTGTCTCCAGAATAAAATTTTAGAGAGATCTAATCAATTTAAATATTCTTGGATATTATCTCTCTATCTGGGATGAAAAGGATATCCCTGAAAAAATTACTAGTTATAATAAAAGTTTGGGAATTATTAATCAAGTTATGAAACCATCCCTTGTACAAAAAAAACACCAGATTACGTTTATATAACACTTTGGCTAGAGCAGTGTTGACCTATGGTAGTGAAGCATGGACACTAAAAAGACAACATGAAAGCAGAATAACGGCTTGTGAAATGAGATTCATGCGCAGAACAGCGGGTTACACCAGATGGGATCGGAAAAGGAACACCGATATCTTAAAAGAATTGAAGACTACGCCAATTTTGGAATATATTAAACAGTACCAACTAAATTGGAAACACCATCTTGAAAGAATGAGTTCAAATCGGATCCCCAAAGCTGTTTATAATTATATACCAAGAGGACGAAGATCACTGGGCCGTCCTATGAAACGCTGGAGGGAAAATTTTCTATAGGATCGTAACAGGCCTTGGCCTAATACTTGGAAGGAAGAAGAAGTATTAGTTTTAAGTAATCTGGCTGAAAGACAGCAACTTAATTAAAAATTTTAACGTATACCTTAGCCACAGCAACGCGTGGCCGGGACTTCTAGTGTACATATAAACTCCATAACCCAACAGGTCTAGAAGGCTCCTTATAAACATGAAAAATATTTTTCTCAAGGGACCATCAAGAATTAAAATATTTAAATAAATGGCACCTGGGATTCCCCTGCCTCCACAGCCAATTGTAACTCGGTGGGGAACATGGCTACAGGCTGCATATTGTAAGCATAATTAATGTCTTTGATGATACAAAAATATCGCTATACGTGCAGTGAAGCAAATAATTTCACCAACTTTGTTTGAAGACCTTTCATATATTCCAAATAATTTCAGTAAGATTGCAACTACAATACAAATTTACAATCATCTAAACTAACAATGCTGGAAGGTCTCAAGATAATAGAACAAGTTTTAGGAACACTGAGTGAAGTACAAGTGGGAACTGTTAATGAAAGAGTAGCAAATAAACTTAAAAGTTTGTTTAGTTGTTTCTTGACTCACCTCATACTTCTTAACTCACTCGCATATCTAGATTTTGTCACTGTATTTGTGATATTCACTGAGTTGTGAATGTGAACAGCATTGAGAATGTCACAAATACAGTGACGAAATCTAGATATGTGAGGGAGTTAAGACGTATGTGGTGAGTCAGCAAACAATTAAACAAAATTAAAATAAACCTCATAGTGTTATTTCCTACCTACATAACTTAATAAACTTAAAAGTGTTTTAAAGAAGAATACTGAGTACACAGAAATGTGCAAAATGAGGGACGCGTTGCTCAGTCAGGAAATCTCAAGCAACCGTGATAGTTTGAAATTTTTTATTTGCTCCTATTACGTCGTGCGACATGGAACATAGTTTTTAAAAATATAAAAATTATCTACGTGCTAATTGCATGAAATTTACTTTTGTGCATTTTGGAAGTGCATTATTGTATATTGCAATAATTGTAATCATGATGTATAAGAAAATAATTCTGTACTTTGTAGAGTGCATTCAATGTTTTTCCCCATTACCCATGTTTCACATCCATATATCAAAACGGGTCTTATTATAGTCTTTTATTGTTATATCTTTACAGATGTTGACAAGACTTGGCTTTTCATTTTTTTAAAAGCCCGTAATAACATTTGTTGGCTATATTTATTTGATTCTTTATTTCTTGTGTTGTATCATTATCCATTTTGACTTACCCCTAAATATTTAAATTGATCTACTGTTTCAAATGTGTATCTTCCTATCTGAACTTCCTTTTTTGTAGCATAGTTTCTATCTGAAGTTGTATATTTAATCTTTTTTTTTTTCATTAATTTCCAGACACATCTTTTGTGTTAGATTCAAGGGTGATGAAATCTTCTGTTAGTGCTCAAAAGGACCTTCCAATTATGTCCACATGATCCACATAACCTAATAACTCTATGGATTTGGTGAAAATAGTTCTCTCTCGCTGTAACCCAAAGTCTCTAACCACTTTTACTAGAGCTATGTTAAATAAAAGGCATGATTATGCATCCCCCTGGTGCAATCCTGTGTTATATTCAAATTCATTACTTAATTTCATTAGTTTCTTTACTTTACATTTTGTCTCTATCAATGTCATTCTTACCAGTCGTACCAGTTTTGACGGGAGTTTATATTCCATCATCGCTAATATTAATTGTTTCCTATTTATGCTATCATATGCAGCTTTAAAGTCCACAAACAAATGGTGAGTATCAATGTTGAATTCATAAGTTTTCTCTAGGATTTGTTTAAAATGGAAAATTGGATCTATTGTGGATTTACCTGTTCTAAAGCCGCACTGGTATTGCCTAATTTCTTTTTCTATAAATGGCAAAAGTTTTCAATATAATATTTTGTTTGCAACATTCAGTAGAGATATTCCTCGATAATTAGAGCACACCAGTGGGTCACCACTTCTTATAAAGTGGACAAATTATTCCAATCTTCCACTCTTTTGGCATTCATTCCTCTTCCCAAATCAATCTAATCAATTCACATATTCTCTTATATAACTCCTTTCCTCCATGCTTAAATAATTTTGTCTGTAAGCTGCCTTCACTCGGTGATTTATTATTTTTCAATCTTTATAATGGCCATTTCAATATCGAGTAGATCTGGGGGTTTTATATAATTTGTGTCTATTCTTAGTTCTTGTAATCCTTGTTCATTTAATTCAGTATTTAAAATATCTTGGAAAAAACCCTCCCATCTTTGTAGGATCTTCTTTCCTGCATCTATTATTGTATGTTATTCTAGGTTTATACACATTCTTAGTGTTATTAACTTCTCTATAAAACTTCCTTGAGTCATTTCTATCCTTGTATTGTTGAATGTTTTCAAGTTGTTTTTTCTCCCACTCCCTCTTTCTTTGTCTATGTATATTCTTTTATTCTCTTCTTTTCCTTCTATATTCTTCCACTGCTCCTCTAGTATTTCTCTTTTGTAGCATTTTCTTATGCGCAACCTAGATCTGCTATGCATTGAAATTGTCCAAATTTCACATGATGCTGGATAAGCATCGGTCTCACACACTTGCTGATATTCAATGATAAAACATCTTCTCCCGTGGGAACTCAAAGCAGTGTGCATCCTATAATCCCATTGCTCTGCAACAATGGTATCATGCCTATCCTGAGGTAATGTTCTCCAATCATCCCCTGAACTTGAAAAATCAGGGAACAGTTCAGCGAAGGAATTTTGCTGAACTGAAAACAGATCAAGGGTATATTATTCATATTACTCCTATATAAGAAGCTTTATTCAGTTCTTGTGAGAACATCATGTTGACCTCTTTTATCAGGTATAATTGAGGACTTAAAAGTATAGTACTTGTATAATTTAGTACGTACAATGATAAATTAAAAAAATACTCTTACTTATATACAATGCATTCATAGCTCAGTCAGACTGTTCTGCGGTGGTCTTGGACTGGGTGAGTATTTGCACTCCTTCTGCCAGAGCTACACATAAACGACCGGCAAGTCATTGGTATTATTAATTTATTAGTTGAGTCTCTAGTATCTTATGGTATCCCTTTACAAAAAACCAAAATGTGTTTAGGGATTTAACACCCTCATTAAAAATTTACCAAATATTCCTGCCTTTTCACAATACTGCTGAAAACTGGCAAGACCTTCTGCATCCAGAGTTTCCAATATGAACCCTTCCACTTGGTTATAATTAGAGCAACAAATTTCATGTTTTAAACTATTAGTCTGAGCACTGAGACAAAGTACAGTGGAGGAAAAATTGGTATAAAGCCACTAACTTTTAGTAGTAAAAATATTTATGCAAATACCGTATGTGTGTCATAGATTACATATAATTATCTTGGACATAATTTCATACAGGTCTCCTCATTTTGTATTCATTATATATGTAAATAATACGTAAAATCTAAGAAAACGCTGTCCTAGGGGTGGAAATCAGTATAAAGGCAGGTCAACTTCTGGCACTTACAGAGACATAAATGTAAACAAAACACTGCAATTACATGGAGACGACGTGTCTGTGAGCATCGTTCATCAGTTACAAGTCAGCAGTACGTACAATGCCACGTGGAAAGCCTCTATCAAATGAAGAGAAATCAAGAGTTAATGCCTTCAAGGAGATGGGCCTTTCCAATAGACAAATACCTACGAAATTGGGGCTTCAAGATGTGTCAATTGATACATATTTTGTCAAACTGGGCTCACAATATGGAAAAAAACGGGAAATATGGACGGACAAGAAAATTGTCTGAGCGCACTAAACGTCTCATTTACCGTAAAGCAAAAGGTAAGAGTATGTTTTCTTCTCAAATCCAGGCTGATTTGAAGTTGCCAGTAACAGCCAGACGAGTAAGACAAATTCTGTCAGAAGACAAGAACCTAAAATTAAAAAAGTCTTAGTGAACACCTCTGAACGATGCCATATAGGAAAGTTTAGAATGACTTTTGCTGAAGAAACACATGTCCTGGACCTCAGAATGGAATAAAGTAATGTTCAGTGATGAGAAGAAGTTTAATCTGGACGGGCCTGATGGCCTTCAGTATTACTGGCACGACCTCCGTACTGAAGAGCAAGTTAAAATGAGTAGAAACTTCGGTGGTGGAGGCGTTATGATTTGGGCAGCATTCTGCTTTAAAGGAAAAAGAAGATCAAAAATAGCATGGATACGCACCAAGATGAATTCTGAGTCCTACACTGAGGAGCTTCTGGAGTCCTAATTGATACGAATGTATGAGGAATTTGGCGAAGATCTAATTTTTCAGCCAGATAATGCTTCCATTCACGTGTCTGCCAAATCAAAGGAGTGGTTCAGGAAGAAAGAAAATACCACTTTTGACGTGGCCAGTCAGAAGTCCTGATTTAAACCCGATTGAGAACTTATGGGGGATCCTGGCAAGGCGTGTGTATCGCAGTGGATGGCAGTTTGGGACAGTGACTGAGCAGAAAAATGTTATTCAGGAAGAGTGGGCTTCAATCTCAGTGGAAGAAATAAACACCCTCATCAAGTCAATGCCAAAGAGAATCTTCCAAGTAATTAACAACAATGGAGGTTCAACTAAATTTTAGAACTTTGTTGTAAACTTTGCGCTCAGTCTTTTTGGTTTAATCTGTGAAATACACAAAGTGCCTTTATACTAATTTCCACCCATATGTGAGAATGGTTTCAGTTTTCATGTACTTTTTTGGACGGAAATGGATAATTAATTTTGACATTATTTGTGTGTGTTTTATACTCAATCACCTCCTAAGTTAATATAGAAAAATGCCAAAGAAAGAGTAAATAAACTTGTGTTAACACTTTTAACAAGTGCCTTTATACCAATTTCCTCCACTGTATCTTTACATTTTATGATCTTGTTAGAATCAAATAAGACCATTTTTTTTTTTCAAATTGCATAATATTTTGGGCAAAATGTTCATATTTTTAGTAAAAATTAATTATTCCTTCCTATTTTTCTAACTATTTTAAATTAACTTTCTAATATATGGTTTAAAACCTTTAATTAGAAGTGACTGTAGTAATCTGAAATTTTTTTTGACAATGTAATCATGGTAGACAAGGTCAAAAATTCCCTCAGTATCTCCCATCTGGAACAGGTAGATAATGAGATTCGATAAAAGAAAAATAATTGAGAAAGGAGACAATTGAATGACCAAGTGGAGGCTTTTGTCCAAAACTAACAAGAACAAGAACATTGAATAAGTAGAACAACAAATGTTGATAATAGTTATCACTACTCTATCATAACAGGTAAACAACCATTTCCTTTTTGCTACTTAAGGACAATCCTTATTTTATGAATGGATTACAGTATTTAAATCTATGGAAGACTGCTGCTGCTAAACTTGAAGCTGTGCTGGGAAATAAGGTCTTACTCCACAGTTTATGAAATTAGTAAAGTTCCAGTAGGTAAGGCCAATATTATTCTCACTTACATTAAACTATCATATAGTGCATTATATGTTTGCTCCCAGAATATCATATGGTGTGGAGCGTACTTTTTGATCATAGAAAACAATTCTGACAGACAGGGGTTAAAAATATATAAAATGTAGAAAAAGCTCCTAACTGTGTATTATGAACAGAATTGATAATTCAATTGTTCAAAGCACAAGTAGACCAAGATCAGATAATGTGCTTGGCCAATTTCATGATAAAACTAATGTTAAAATAATTCTAACTCCATTTCACCATGTTCATACATGTATTTTATAGGATTAAAAATAATTTTGTAATTGCAACGAGATTTTTGAAATACTACTAAAAAACCCTATGAATTATTTTTGATTGTAATTAATTTTAACCATCTTGTTTCTCCAAATATGATATAATGGACTTGTCTACTCGTGTTCTGATATCATCCAATTTAATATTATTGTGACATTTCCATATACTAGGAGTTTACAGTATCTTTTATTTATGCAAGGTAAATAGCAGTCATCCAAACTGTACTCACAATCCTAAATTTGCACATGTATATTCGCTGGAAGCATGTTTGTTTCAGTTTACTACTATGTTTTGTTTATTTTTTTATGACTGTGGATTTCGTTAGTAAATGTCATTTGGATAAATTAATTGATCGTGTTTTAGATATATATAATCTCCTAGTATTAATATAAGTGAAAATTAAAGTGTCAAAACTACAGTCTGTGGGAGGTTGAAACCCTTGGAGTAGATGGATGTTGAGACCTTCACAGTTCTAGACAATCACCAATGGATGTCCACTGAGTACTCAGTCCTGCATGACAGCCGCCTTTGCCCCAGAACATGCATCTGTTACTCATTTAAATTAAGAGCTGAGTAGAAGACCCTGATCTATTATGCTGCCAGAAGATGTGGTCCGGACTAAAAACCCTGTTCCCATTGAGACTCAAACCTATGCCCTTCCATGCTTGTTAGTGTGATTCCATCGACAAAATACACCACAACATGAGCCAATAAAATTGCTTCAAGTCACATGCATGATATATTATATTGGGTCAGAATTAATGAAAAATTATTTAAAAAAAAAATGAAATTCAAGTGAAACTCTTGATTTCTTTGAGCTACAAACAGGTCTTTCTTGCCTCATTTGTCAGCTAGGTATGTACATCCAGATATATACAAAGGGCTTGTGCATATAAAATATATGTAAAAAGTTAAAAAAAATAGTCGCATTCATGATACTTTATGTGCCATAATTTTCATATTTGGTAATTATGATTTACATATTTTGGTATATTTTCTCTTCGTATAAATTCATAACCTCTAGTTATAATATTCATTATGAAGATTCTGTTCCAGAATACTGTGGTTTAAGTACATTTGCCTGCTAGCTTGTCCTATATTTTAGAGATTGTTTCCGTCTGCTTCTCAAGAAATATATACCTTAATGAATGAGTTGTCTCTAGGGCACAAAATGAGCTTTAACATCTCACCTCATAAAGTTGCATGTCTTCACAATACCGATGAGTTGGAATTTGACTGAAGATTGAAATATTACTATACTTTTGAAACCGGTATTGTGAAGACTCTCATCGTTATGAGGTGAGATGTTAAAGCATTTTCTCCAACTCGATCATTAATGTAAATACCTCTTATTGTTTCCTCCCTGTAATTTTAATTGAAAATATATACACCTTGTCATTGTCACTCAGGTAATTGCAGGGTCATCCATAATTATACTGCATCGGCAATACTGCCTTCTGGTTTTTGACAAGTATTGATGAATTGACTCATGGAATATAGGAGTGTAATTGTTTCATTTAGTGAATTAATTTTTCTTCAAATAAAAGCAAACTCACATGATGTTGAAATTATTGTCACTTTCATCATTAGTGCAGAAACTTTATGCATTGATTTTTATGTTTATTTTACCAGAGAGAGACCTTGCATCTCGTAGTAGAACATTATAGAGTATGCCTAAAGTGATGAGACAAACTCTATAGCCACCATTCAAACACAAATTCGTGCTACTATTTACAAGGATATTTGAAAATAGTTTAGACATGATTTACTTATTTACTTTGATATATATTTGTTGATAGCAGATTCTTAGCCAGAAGATTTGCAGTGTGTGAATTACAGACAGAATTCCATAATTTATTACATTTGCTCATTTTTACCGTGTTGGTGGCATTATCAGACACCAGTACAGTAAATGTTTGCATTATACAAAGTTATTACTATTTCTGATGCTTCCATTACAATTTCACATAATTTATTTCGTGTCTCTGACTCGCCTTACAAAACAAAATCTTCCGAAAACATATTCTTGGTTTTCCTGTACTTGCATTAACTTTGTGTATCGCTGTAACTACAATTCTTTGTATTATTGGATTCATTTTTCCATCTGTGAGTAAAACTGAGTCAGGAACATGTGTTTGTTCAGATTATTTTTCATATACTTTGAATAGCCTGTTACAAGTACTCTTTTATCTAGGAGAGAGGAGGGGCACAATTTCTATAGCATGCCATTCAAATGCTTATTTTCCACAATACGATTTGGAATGTTGGAACCAAAAATAAATTTTGAAAGCACTAAATGGACTTCATTTTTTGTTTCTGAAGCATTCATCTAGTCAATGAAATTTGTTATTGCAAATCCACTTTTAGAGCTGAAAGTCATTTTGCGGGTTGGCTAGCAATAAAATCCATATCAGCACATGATGTTTAACTGCAAATGTTGATTTCTAGATACTCTTGTCCAAAGGATCTCTTAGACTTGACATGTCAGACGTTCAATTGGAATATTCTGAAAGTGATGGTTCTTGGGGGGGTAGAGTTTTTACTGCAGATTCTTCTGTGTGGTTTAAGCCTCTCCTTTGTTGTATTTTTATTAATAGCTTCACAGAATGAACATATAGCACAATTGTTTTTGTTAACTTGAACAAAGATATGTTTCCCATATAATTTATGAAGCAGGTAGTATTCATTATTATATTTTTTCAGGGTTTTTCCTCACTTGTAAGACAAATGTCAGGAAACTTTATGGCCCAAACTGTCCCTGAACATCATTTGGCCATCATTGTCATATTCACCATGTTTAGTATGAATGTGTGTGTGAATAATGTTTCTCATCTTAATGTTGTGTTGTCTTGGAGGAGGCCCTGAATTGAGCTAATCACTCATTCAGGGAGGCCCTCCATGTCCTTGTGTGGTCAAAAAAGTATGTGTGTGATCTATAGTTAAAATCCCTCTCATGACAGGCCATGTCACTAAGGCCTGGAGGGCATGTGACACACAAAAGTACCTATAAGGTGAGAGGTTAAACTAAGAAGATTATTATTATTATTATTATTATTATTATTATTATTATTATTGTCATTATTAAATATGAATTATTTACGATGGATATTTATAAAATGGATTATTTATGCAGAAGTGCCAGAAAGTCAAAATTAGAACATGTCACAAATAAGGAAATTAGAAACATAATGGAAGCAGAAGAAAGCATAATTGAAAGAATTGAGGAGAAGGAATTAAAATGGTTAGGACATATTCTAAGAATGGAAGATGAGCGATGGCCAAAACTACTATATCAATGGCAAACCGACCAGAAAGAAGAAAAGAGGGAGACCAAAGTTAACATGGAAGGAAAACATGAGGATAGCAATGAAAGTAAGAGGGCTAAGCATTGAAGATGCACATGATCATAGGCTTTGGAGGTTTGGCATGGGAAGACGGCAGCAGCTTAAAAAACCCGAAGATAGATAGATTATTAAATATTCATCTCACAATGAAAGATGAATTTTAGGTTTTATTATGATCTGAATAAATATTGAGTGTAAGTTATATATGTATGTAAGTTATAGTTCTCAGAAACAAGGTTGTAGATTGAAATAACATTAATTTAATTTCTAATTAGTTCTGAAATGTTTGTTACATTAAAATGTCAGATTACAGAGTTTTATGAGTTATTTCTCAAGAGGAAGAAGTGAAGGGGTCAGCATGTCAGTGTCATGATTTGGTGATTAAGTAACTTTATTAATGGCCAGTTCTCATGTGTTCTCTTAAACCATAATTATTTCAGCCTAATGTTAAAATAAACTTAGAAAAAAGATAAGGGTTTTTGGTGGTACAGTAAAACTTGTTAAATCTGGAACATCAATAATGCAGAAATCTGTCCAATGTGAACAAATTTATTGGTCCCGGCAAAATAATAGTAATTTTACGTGTATTTATTTTGTATAAAATGGAATCTGTCCAATGCAGAAACGGATATTTCTACACAATTCATGAAAAAAATGGTTATAAGGCAGAGAAAGAGAGAAATAAATTAGTTTCCACTTTATTGAATTCCTGTTAGGCGCATTAACAATAAGTGATGATTCCTGCCGCCCGTGCCAGGTGAAGTAGAGCTTCTGCCTGTATCTGGAATTTTCTTTCGGCCTCACTGCATACCCGTTTTGCAAAATAAAAGTTTGTTTAACAAATATTTTGTGTGTGTCATCTGTCTTACAAATAACCAGTGTACTGTAAAATCTTAAATTAGTTTAAGATCTAAGACTGATTGTGTACATATCTTTCACAGATAGGATTCTGAATTTACAGAATAAAGATGGCTAAATCGTATTATCATTGTCATTAAACAAAAGAATGAAAGTGATTGAAGAGAGAGAAAAACAAACCCTCAGTACGCAAAATAATGAGTAAATTGAAATGTGGAAAAACCCAAGTTTGTGAGATTTTAAAACAAAAAAAAATGAATGGATGCAAGGAAATGGTCAAAAGAAGATAAAAAAAAAGAAGAAATCAACGAGGCGTGTTACAAGTCCATGATAAAAAGTTTCTGGACTGATGCTCCAAAGTCTAGCTCTAGCTGTTGCTATATCCCTAGGAAATAATGATTTCAAGGCATCTTCCGGTATCCAGTATTAAAAGACGACACAATGTAGTGTGGAATGAAATTTGTGGGGAATCAAAGGATGTAGGCGAAAGTATAGTTAGTGAGTGGAAACCAAAACTGCATACTTTAATTTCAGGATACACGCTGAAGAGACATTTTTAATGCTGAGGAAATGGGACTGGTTTTTCACGTGTTACCGTCGAAGTCGCTCATACATATTATACTTCACTTTCCAATGGCAGCAGAACTACAATTAATCCAAGGTACATAAAAAGATATATACGGTGCTCTATAATCCAAGACTGGTTAATGTTTTTTTTATTTTTTTTATAATGCAGAATGTTGTCTAATGTGGAGAAAAAATGGTCCCATGCGATTCTGCTTTGAATAAGTTTTACTGTATTTTACATTTTATTGTTAATTACACATTTTCACACACATTTTACACGTCATGTAGAAAACCATCTTTTGTGTGTCAAGTTCCAACCCTGCAAAGAACTTAACTATTTATTTGTTGAGTCACTTTTTTTAATCTTTATCTTGTGTGCCGTTCCCTTCCTATTTTATCCTCTCCTCCTCCTCAGGCATGTATATTCCATAGCATTTCAAATCGTGTCATAATTCTAATCTTACATTCTAAAATGCAATTAAATGAATCCTATTCAAATATCAGGAACAACCTCCTGGACTCTATCTTGTGAGTGTTGTCAGAAGTTGGACATGATGGCTATGTAGGACAGAAATGGTATTTACTATGGTTCAGATTCCACATAAACTAAGTCCTGCCTGTTAAAGTAAAGTAGTCCCACTTGAGGCCTCAGGAGGCCCTTCGGGTAGTAGGAGGTTAAGGCTCCCATTTTTTCTGGACAATCGGCACTTGATGTCAGCTCTGCATGACGGCCGCCTTTACCCCCAGAACAAGCGTCTGGTACTCATTTCCGATAGAGGCTGAGTCAACCCCAGGGCCATAGTACTGCAAGAAAGTTTGGGTCAGTTTAAAAATCCTGACCTCATCGGGACTTGAACCCTCGACCTTCCTTCTTGTAGCGCAGTGCCTTAACTGCTACGGTGTGCCCCTAGGGCATCTTAAATAATATCAAACACACAATAATGCTATGTTGTGTATTCTATAGAATCAACTGCCGATCGCCATGATTATTGTGTAACAGTATGTAGAATGTGATAAATAATACTCATGGTTTAATAGATTTCATGGCTACTTGGGGTGGTGGCTTGTGGCTTTGAAGTTCGGTGAAGAGCTAGTAAAAAAAATATTTGTACACAAGCTTGTCTTAATTATTTTTAAATTCCCCTATTTCTTGTATATTAAACCGATCCTTCGGTTCTTTAAGACTTTAACTTCACAATGATATCTTCACGGAATGGGAGATTTTTTTCCTAAATTGTAATATTCCTCAAAGAAGAAAGTCTCTTTTCTGAAATTGCGTTCCTCAGGTAGTTTTTATACGCTTCAGACAAGAAACACTTATTTCCACAAATGATGATGTAGGAAGAGATGAACATAACCATGGAAATTCTTTAAACCATGACCGTTTGAAACTAAGATTCTAGGGTTTAGCCGAATGTTTTATTTTGTACCATATATTTGTAGAGATTCAGCAGGACGCCCACAGTTTAAAACTACCTTTTTATCATCATCTTTCCAAAGTGAAAAAGTGTTTCCAATAAAAAAACACTACATCATAAACAGGATTCAATTTTAAACTGCCACTACAATAGCGTGATATGAAAGAATTTCATACACAAAGACTTGAAGCAGATGGCTAATTCCCTCTTTGCTACTTCACTTGGAGGATTTTGTAACGCTAGACCTTAGTGGGTAAAGTCACGGTTATTATAGCGATCAGCGAGCTAAGGTCCGCCCAGGAGGTCGAGCAGCTGGAAAGGAATAATCCTTCATTTGAGCGCTGGGTATAGGCCAGAATGACAGCATGTGGCATGAGTGCTCGTACAATGAGTCCCGCCTCATGCAATAATACAGAAACATGTTTCTACTTAAAACCATCAGTGTGGAAAAGGAAAATAAAGCTTAAAAATAATTCTGGTAAAAATAAGGTGATGTGGCACTTCAGCTGCCACCCCTGATATGGGGTATTTGTTAAATTTACCATGATCCTGATTTCATATAAAATTGAAAGTCCTGCCTAATTTGATATCATCAATCAATCGATTTTAGGCTACATTAAACCGAAGTATATTTCTCATTTACAAAACATCCTCCACAACTCCCCTTTTCTGCTTCTTCCAAACGACCTTTTACCCATATGAGATCTTGACACGTTTGGTATTTCCAACTGAGTTTTAATTTGTCCAATGCTTTTGTACTTTGTGATTAATTGTCCATTGTATTTTTGTTAGTCTTGTGTTCTATTGACGTATTGTGTGACCAACTCGTCTTTTACTCATCACTAGGGCTCGGAGTTGAGGACCTACAAAATGCCTATAAAAGACCTAAAGATGTCCTAAAAAGGCCTAAAAAATTGAAAGGAAATAAAAGAATGTTAAAAATGCAATTAAAATTAAAATAATTTTAATTTCTACTGCATTTTTAATGAATATTCTATAGTAATTCTGCCCGAGGGCAGGTCTTTCACTGCATTGATAGCATTTTCATGCTATGCTTTGCAGCTTTACTAAGGAATTATAGGTGTGGTAGCTTCCCGTTGCTTTCCACACCGGTGAGAGATGATGATAATGATAAGGATGATGATGTTGGCCCGATGATTTTCAGGGACTGTTGGGCTCTAAGCTTCCTGACATTTGTCTTAAGAGGTGAAGAAAAACCCCGAAAAGAAACCTCACCCTGCAGCCTGTCCCGACCGGGAATCGAATCCAGGCCCACTGATGACAAGGCAGCACGCTACCTCGAGACCACAGCTGTGGGCTTTACTGAATATAATAAGATATATTTTAAAAGTACAAAATTTTAATTAAATGAAACATAAGTTGCAAGAAAAATTGATTGCTGTGAAAGCATCTTCTTTCACACTTTTTTAATTCAACATAGTTTGAAAAAGGAATTATGTGTTCATTAAAAAAGAATATTCTTTGATAATTTATGTAGAATGAACGATTTTTCCCATTCAGTGAATCTGCAATTGATATCAGGCGGTCAGTAGGCTGGTTAAAAATAAAGGGATTTTTTGTGAGAGTTCAATAATTTCTTGCGGAACAAAAATGTATTTATTGTGACTATTTAACTCGTGCCCCAAATGGGAGTCAATGACCAATCACATTACAATGATTTTTGATTTACAACCAATCACAGTCGTGTTTCGCCTAGAATTTACCAACTAAAGTTTATCATAATAAAGAAAGCACCTCCTTTTTAACATTCTGAAATACGGCTACCAGATTGTACGAGGGCGGATCGGAAAGTAACGCACAATATTTTTTTTTAAAAGTTTAATAGTAAAAAAAGGAAAAAAATCACAAATGAACTTACATCTTTTACCTACTTTTCGACATAGTCATCAACTTTCTCAACACATTTTTCCCATCGTGTTACCAGTTTCAATATGCCCTGTTCGTAGAAGTCCGTTTGGTTGGAGTGTAGCCATCTGCGCACTGCTGATTTCACTTCCACATCTGTCTCAAAGCGTTTGCCGGCCAGGAATTTCTTCATGGGACCAAACAGTTGAAAGTCCGATGGTGCAAGATCCGGACTGTATGGTGGATGCTGGAGCACCTCCCAACCAAATTCGGCGATTTTCTGACGAACGACAGCAGCAACATGGGGGCGAGCATTGTCATGAAGAAGTTTAACGTTAATGTTGTGACGTTTGTCACGACGCAACTTCACCAAAGTTTTAATGTAGGCCGCAGCATTCACAGTGGTCCCGTGTTCAGCAAAGTCCACCAATAAAACACCATGGATATCCCAGAACACTGTCACAAGCACTTTCCTGGCAGATTGAGTCACTTTGAATTTTTTCTTTACTGGGGAACCAGCATGTTTCCACTCCATTGATGCCTGCTTTGTTTCGGGCGTGTAGTGGTACGCCCACGACCTGTGACGATTCCTTCCAGAAAGTCATGTCCTTGTGCGGTGTACCGCGTTAAGTGGTCCAAGCTTGCCATCATTCGCTGGCCCTTGTGGTCGTCTGTCAGGTTCTTAGGCACCCAGCGAGCACTAACTTTACGGAATTTCAAATTTTCATGAACAATATCGTACACCGCACCATAGGAAATGTTGAACTTCTGCGATAAGGCTCGCAGTTGCACACGCCGGTCGTTCAGAATTGCCGCCTCAATGCCTCTGACATTCTGCGGGATTGCTGCTGTTGTCGGCCGGCCGGAGCGTGGCGAATCACTAAGGTTCACGCGTCCCTCTTGGAAGAATGTGCACCACCTGGAGACATTGCTACGGTCCATACAATCATCCCCATACACGCCACGCATGTCCCTGTGAATTTCACTGGGTTTATGCCCTTTGGCCCACAAAAATCGAACAACACTTCTCTGTTCCTCACAGGTGGACGACTGTAGCATGCGCGCCATCTTTGTTGCATAGTTCAAGCTTCTCTCGCAAGAGGTGCACCTGAGAAAAAAATACCATCTGTAGTGAAAACTTCAAACTATATCTCTGTGAAATTTCAACATTCTAGCTGCAATACCAAGGCAGAAAAAAAAATTATTGTGCTCCACTTTCCGATCCGCCCTCGTATATATAGTGCATGAATGTCAACACATACCACATGTGGGAGTTAATATAAAAAACATTTGTAGCAATTGATTACACCACCAAAAAAAGAAACCACTGTTTGCACTTTCTTAAATGTATTTTTTCCCAGAAAAATATAATTGTCATATTTACTTCATAGGACATCAGAAATGAATTAATATAGTTTCATGTGTTCCATTTTTTCTCCACTAGAGTGCATTCTTACAATATTGCGTTCCTTTGGCAATAAATAATATGATCTCGTTGCAATGACGAACAAGAGAAGCAAATGAAGCGTAGCAATCATTTCTCATTTGTTTTCAAACATCGCCGTTTACATTAAATATATAAATATTTTAAAATAACTATATTTAAATAATGATTTATGAGTAAACAGCTTAATTTTATTCGTTGAATAGTCCTAACAAATGCCACTCTTGATTTCCAAATTCTCCAGTTAAATTCACTTCTCACTTCGTGAGTTGTGAATTTATCAATAATTTGGAAATCACTCGTGGCATTACTTATGACTATTTAACTCATGCCCCAAATGGGAGTCAATGTCCAATCACGTTTCAATGATTTTTGATTTACAACCAATCAGTCATGTTTTGCCTAGAATTTACCAACTACTGTTTATCATAATAAAGAAAGCACCTCCTTTTTAACATTCTGAATAGGTCATAGCATTATTTTGCAGTGACTGACCCTCTAAGCAATGTGGCTACCAGATTGTATATATAGTGCAACACGTAGCGCATGCAGGAGTTAATATAAAAACATTTGTAGCAATTGATTATACCACCAAAAAAACCACTGTTTGCACTTTTTAAATGTATTTTTTCCCAGGTAATAACATTCCAGAAAAATATAATTGTCATAGGACATTAGAAATGAATTAATATACAGTTTGATGTGTTTCATTTATTCTCCACTAGAGTGCATTCTTAGAATATTGCATTCCTTTGGCAATAAATAATATGATCTGGTTGCAGTGATGAACAAAAGAAGCAGATGAAGCATACCAATCGTTTCTCATTTGTTTTCAAACATCGCCATTTACATTAAATATATAAATATTTTAAAATAACTATATTTAAATAATGATTTGTGAGTAAACAGCTTAATTTTATTCGTTAAATAGTCCTAACAAATGTCACTCTTGATTTCCAAATTCTCTAGATAAATTTGAAATCACTCGTGGCATTACTTTAGAAAGTAAAACTAGATAGTGTTATTAAAATAAATTGGAATTGAGAATAAACTCAGTGGATTCTTGAATTATACAAATTATATAAATGTAGACAAAGCAAAGTAAAGTTGCAAAAAAGCTGTTAAGGCCAATAAGCCAAAAAAAGGCAAAAAGGACAAATAAAATCCACCATTTTCTTGCCTACAATGACCCAAAATGTATATATATTAAGTTGGGCCTCGTCTTCAGACATAACATGAAAAAAGGATTTTTCCTCAACTCCGAGCCCTACTTATCACTATTGCTAACACATTCGTTGACTGCGGTGGTCTAGTTATGTTCCTTGTTTCGAGGATCCCGGGGTCAAACCCGGCTGGGGTCTGTATATTTTTTAGGATAGAAAAGGGGAGGGACTTTAAGACGTGGGTCCCGAGTCTGAATATTTTCTGGTTCGTAAAAGAACCTCAAGTCTGAATAAAAGCCTCTGAGCAAAATTTAACCGACGTTCATCCAACCGAGTTTTCTACTAGATGTCCCCTCGAGGCGATGCGCTAACAACATGTACTTCGGTAACATCTGTAGGGAAACAAGCGTAACTAAGTTGGTCTTACTAAGAAACTTCCCACTGGGGAAGCACCCACATCTCGCAGCGGGATGAACGGGGATTAATCATCATCATTGCTAGCACATCCGACGCTTGATACAACATTCTTAATTATCTGTTCTTTCTTAATTTACATCCCTCATTTTCTTTAACAGCATCAACTATTTTTCGTAATATTTTCTAAACTAATAAGAGAACTTTCAATATTTTTGTGAGAGCCCAGGTTTCAGCTGCATACGACAATGTTAATAAAATATGGTTTCGTAGCAGTTAAGCTTCGTTATTCTATTTACGATCTTAGAGCTTAAAACTTTATTCACACTACGATAAATTTGATTGGCACTGGCAAAGTGGTGTGCAATTTCTTTTTCGGGCGTATTTTAATTGCTGCCAAATATTCGAATTGTTCAACCTTTTTATTTTTTTAAATGTCCAATTATTCCATTTTCAAAAAATTATTGTTAGAAAAATGTCTTAAAATATCCATGTATTTGATTTTTGTGGTACTCAGCTGATGAAGGCTTATTTGTGACTTCTAAGGAATTGGCTGGCCACTATCCTCATAACTATCGCGTAATATTTTATAAAGAGGGTTTTATTTATTATTTATTGAGAATTTTCCTCATCGTTGCGGTTTTTTCCAACCAATCTTAATAATTAACATGGATTTAAAAAAATACATAAATGACTACGGACTTACAGATTATCAGTTTGTAATACACATTCACAAACTTCCCTTAATTAAAGTTTTCCGTCGTTCTCTGTCCTTTGTATCTTGTTCCGTTACACCAAAAATTTCTTCATTGAATGTTGAATGTTATTCTTCCAAGTTCTTTTTGGTCTTCCTTTTCTTGTTCCTTCTTTAAATTTTTCATGTATGAACGGATTTTGGTAGTCTTTCATCATCCATTCTCCTTACGTGTCCATACCATATTAGCCTTCTGTGTTCAGTCTTATCCGTTAGGCCTATACTTCTTTCTGTGTTCATCCATTTTTTAATTTCTGTATTTGTAATTCTTTCCAGTCGAGATTTTCTTTCAGCTGTTCTCGAAAGATTCATTTCAACTGCAGTTATTATGTTGACTTGTGTTATTGTCAAAACTTCCGATCCACATAACATTATACTTTGTAGTATGGGCTTATAAATTAGTTGTTTTGTTCTGTTAATTATGATTTTACTCCATAATATAGAGCTTAACATTCAGAACAGATGTTTTTATGTTGATAAAAATTGTCTCCTGCTCTAATAACAAGGATGATGAAAAAATTACTTTTTTTAAGGGAAATGTCTTAAGCCTTGAATGACCTAGATAAACGAACAGAAAAATGAAAGAAGTTGCATCTTGTCCGTGTTTAACTTAGATTACGGTTATGTTGTTCCCATTATCTCATCTTATATGCACTGGATTTGAAAATGTGGAGCGAGCTTATAAAGATGTATTCGCATTTTTTTTCTTCTAAATCCTGTCTTATGTAGTTCATTAGATGATTGTAGTCCATTTTTTTCGGTCAAGTGTACAGTTAGATGTGTCCGGAAACATTATAAATTGTCAAATACGTAATTATTTATATAGAATGAAATTTCAATAATGTTTTCTTACGTATGCGTTAATATTCGAGTGGTTTACAACATACCAGTGATCTTTTTCGCATATTCCTCGTTTAATAATACATATCAATTCGTGTCCAACTCAGGGTCGGGTCGAGGGATGAAATGAAATGAAACCCCTATATAGAGGTCTGTGAATGACAAGGATGCCGGCCGACCACGCCTGACCACAATCACCAGGGGCAGATGAACGAAATGGATGAGTTCGGAGAAATGGTGGAAAGAAATTTTGGCAGGGCAAAACCCCCAGAAAAACCTGTTCAAGCTCCGTTTCGTCCACCACGAAACCCACATGGAGTGACCGAGACTCGATCTCGGGACCCCAGCAGCTGTGAGAGGCGAGCGTCAAACAGCTTGCGCCACGGAGCCGCCGCCTCATTTAATAGTAGCTGATATTCAATAAAATAAATGTTCAGCCCTGAATAGATAAAAATGGAAATATACAACAACGTAATTACTCCGTACGGCATACGTCGCGTCGGCAAAACTTGTGATTCAAATATATTAAAAAACGCAACCACCTCAGCACGCCAAAAGAGAGTCATAGTTCTATATGTTCATAGTACTATAACGTGCAGAGGTAATCAGCTGAGTGAAACATGAAACACGATCGTAGTTGAGCACAGTGCTATGATAGATATTATTTTCATTTGTATTTCCTCATATATTTGCACGAACTCTGTGACAAAATTAATCATGAAGAATACTAAAGAATTATATCAAAACAAAAATGTTTATTTGTTAATTGTTTAAGTTAAGAGCAAAATTACAAGTGGCTAAATTTAACAATGAAATTAGATACTCATCTGTAATGGGCATTCTTCATTTTGTTGCTTTCACAATGTTCATTTTCTTTAAAAAAATGTTTGTATGTGTAGCCATACGTGGCTGTGAGTTTGGCTGCAAATGACTTAAGATTTGGGTATTTTCATTTCTTAAAACATTTGAAAATATTAACATCTCCGTATCTTTAAACTGGATTTTCGAAAAGTCTCATCCTTGTGATAAGCAATTTTCCAGCGTAAATTAGATCGTATAGGCTTATTTATTATATCAGCGTTGAAAGGATTTGCATATAGTTGAAAGTCAGTTTCCATTTTTTTTTAAAGTTAGTGGATCTATTTTATTAAAATTTATTAGGAGTTGAGTCAGAAGGCTATTGTAATATTGTAATTTGGTGTGTGATATATTGCTAAATCCCTGTAACCAAGGAAATTTAAAGAAAATATTTTTGTGATAAAATTTACTTTCATACATCTATATAAGTAAAAGAAAATAATTGATGCTATCGTACATATGAACAACATTTTGTTGAAGTCCTTGAAGATGTCTGTTTAATTTTTTAGGTGTTCTGAAATGTCGGTAAGAAATGACAAATCCAGCAGCCAGATTTCATCCTTGAACTCTGGTATTCCCATGTCTTATAATGGAAAATTATATACCGGTAATCAGCATGTTGAAGTGTAACGACAGAGTAATACCAATCTGTTATATGCAGTAATTATATAGTAAAACTTGCTCAAAGCGGAATCGCATGGGACCAATTTTTTTCCACATTAGACAAAATTCCGCATTATAAAAACTAAAACTTATTAATAATCTTTGATTATAGATTACCGTATATGTCTTTTTACGTATCTTGCATTAATTGTAGTTCAGCTGCCTTTGAAAAGTGAAGTATAGTATGTATGAGCAACTTCGACGGTAACGCGCGAAAAAAACAGTCCCGATTCGTCATCGTTAAAAGAGTCTTAGACGCGTATCTTGAAATTAAAGTATACAGTTTCGTTTTCTCCTCACTAACTACACTTTTGTCCACATCCTTTGATTCCTCATAATTTCATTCTACACTACATTGTGTCGTGTTTTTAAACTGTCCAGCCAAACTAAAAAGCCTTGAAATCGTTATTATTTAGGGATTTAGCAACATCTAGAGCTTGACTTCGGCGCATCAGTCCGGAAATTTGGAGATTTATCTTCAATCACTTTCAGTTTTTTGTTTAATGACAATGATACATCGGTTTTAGCCATATTTATTCCGTAAATTCAGAACGCTACCTGCGAAAGATCGGTCTCAGAACTTAAACTAATTTAAGATTTTACAGTGCAACGGTTATTTGTAAGACAGGTGTTTCGCATAACGGGTGTGCAGTGAGGCCGAAATAAAATTTCAGGTACAGGTGGAATCTCTACTTCACCCGGCGGCAAAAATAATTCTTTACTTTTTTTTTTTTTTTTTTGGCCTAACGGGAATTCAGTCAGTTTTTTCATGAATTGTGTAGAAATATTCTTCCGTTTCCGCGTTGGACAGATTTCGTTTTATGCAAAATAAATACGCGTAAAATTAATATTCTTTCGCTGGGACTAATACATTTGTTCACATTGGACAGATTTACGCATTATTCATGTTCTGGATTAAACACGTTTTAATGTATTTGAAATATAACTGTATAATTTCTTCAAATATGTTATGTTAAACGTCTTAACTGTTTTTTCATAAAATCTTATTTATTTCCTTTAAGTCAAAAAACCTATGAAGAATTTTTCCACAGCTAAGGTATCTTACAGAGATATATATGGCAAATCTTGATACTCTTCACCCATACTCCTGCAAGTGTAGGAGTTTCCGGAATTTGGATTTTTTTTTTTCGTGTCAGCAACCAAATTTATAACATTCTTAATATCAATTGTTTTGTTCTATAGTACCTCTTGATGTATGATGCAATGGACAAGAGTTAAATTAGGATTTTTTAAAATTCCTTTGACCAATTTCTCACTATCCCTATCAATCCCTTCTTTTCTCCGGTAAAGATTCGTAATCCGTCTACAGCTACTGAAATAAGTTTATTTTATTTCTTAATATCGTCCCCATTGGTGCCCTCCTTCATCGGAATCAGATCTAGCAAACATTCATACACTTCGAAATTCTCCGTGATAGTCCTAATAAATATTGCTAGTTGCGCTGTGTCCGTTGCATGTATGGGCGAGAGAATACGTTACACAACTGTCTAATTTTTATTTCAAATCTTCAGACACTAATTTCTCCGATGTATCTATTCTCCTTCAAATAGTGTGTGGCGACTATTGAATCCTGTTGAAAATATATCCTTATTCAGGACAAATTCTTTCTCCTACTTGCTTTAAACACGTCGTAATTAATTCGTCAACAGTGAATGGTTTTAAAGATTTTGCTATTTCCCATGCAATATGATGGCTAGCAAGGCGTACTTTCTGGTTTTCAGACTTTTCACGAGAATGGACTATATTAAAATTTTGTTTGTATTTTAATTGCTGAAGCTGTGTTTGCACACTCCAGCCCTGAAATATTTTAAAACAATATGCGTACCCTTGCAGGAGCTTTATTAATTTGCTAGGAAGCTTAGAACTTTATTACCTGTAATTTCACAATGTCTTCTGTAACATGTAGTGCAATATCATTCCATATTATAATCATGAACACCATTAAGTATAATGGAACATAAAATGCACTTGACATTTTCCTGTACAGAACAAAAAAAAAAAAAAAATATATATATCTTCCCGTTTTGGCTGAAATGGACGTTTCCGTGGATTTTTCAAGGGCCTTGATAATGACATGATGCTATTATAAACGGACCGCCAGTGATAGTAGTTATGTTTGTGTTTGCTTCTGCAATGAACTGGTACTTGAACGTCCGCCTAGCTACCCGCTAGCCTACATGCGAGGTGAGTAGTCGTTTCCCAGGGACTGGCTCGCGAGTCACGATATGCCGATATATGCCGTAGCGGATTGGTTACACGAGCAAAGTTAAGTAAATTTAGGACAATTTGGCAACATCAGATGGGAAACCACTAGGTTTTTAGAGAGTAAAATTCAGGTAATATTTGAGATAGATGATTGATGATCTTGAAATGAATGCAAAAGATAGGCACATCAGAGAATTAAAATAAAAGGAAAGTGTTACGGCCTAGAACAAATATGATATAACTATAGCGTGACTTTGGTTCACATTTTATTTCCTAGAAATACAGGAATTTCCTAAAAATTCAAAAGTTTTAACGTCCTGTTAAACGTATTATAATAGTAACCTTAAAAGTTAAGAAGTCGCTAAATGTAAATAAAAGAAAATAAGATGATATAGGCTACTGTTAATGCGATGATCAAATTTTGCCAAAAACAGTATCATCAAACTCCACGCAGTCTCTAACAGTTTTGAATCGCGTAATCACTAATATTGTTATTCGTAGCTAGAGCGATTACTCAGCCGGAGGTAGTGATTATTACTGGCGCTCAATGATTTATCTGATTTCGTAACAGACCATTAATAATTTTATTGATTTCATATCTTGGTACTTCATGTAGCACAACAATGGTAGAAAAATATCAACTACAACTAGTAAATGTAACTTATTTTAATGTTATATAATTCATAATTGTGAAAATCGTTTTCATTAGATTTAATGGGCCACAAATCTTGAACATGTTAATCTTTGCCATTTCTAGACTTCCTCTGTCATCTATTATCTATAATGTGAACTACAGTCATGTGGCATAGCTCGCGCTTTTTTTTTTTTTTTTTTTTTTGTAGCTGGTTTTCTGAGTTTTTGAATATGTCCTCATTGGCATTTTGAGTAAGAGGATCAGCTGTGCCACTTACTGATGGTGACTGCTATAGGATTGGTAGAGGTACCAACAGAGGAATGATAAATATTTATCAGTTATCAGATAAAGGAATATTGATACGAAATATAATTGTTTCCATTATATATCTATTTTTTTAAACGCATTGTATGTGATTTTTTTTTGTCCCCACACTGCAAGAAACATTTTATGCCATTCTTTCGTATAAGTAAATTTTACCTCTGATAAACTTGCTTTAAAATATTCCGCAGAAATATGTGTATCAGAGTCGTTGAAAGAGGTTGTAGAAACACATCCGTAACTGAGAAAAATGGAAGATACTACTAGTAAAGAGAAAAATAAACACTGGAAATGAATATGTGATTGATAAAACCGGTACAACAATAACGTGGATGTGACTGCAAAAAAAAAAAAAACAGTTCTAACCTCAACTGGTGCAGCTATTAAGTTTTAGACGAAGATTGCAAAGGCACATTATCGGTATTTTGTGTTTTACAAGCTGCAGGGTACAACATTCAAAATGCTTAACTCAATGGTCGTATTTAGCGTAAAAGGATTGTAGTCTGGGCTACAAAAAGAAACAGTGATATTGAAGTGAGCAAAAGAAAGAAATAATTTGATTGTCATGTGACATTTCAAGGAAAAGGGAGGAGACAGGAAGGTTCGTAATGTTGATGAAGATGTATGTAGTGAAGAATGTACTGATAAACTCAGTGGGGGATCGTGGCTTTGAAGTTAGGTGAAGAGCTACTAGGAAAAAATATTTATGCTCATTCTTACCTTAATTATTATTAATCTCACCAATTTATTGTATATCAGATCGATCCTCCGGTCCTTTAAGGATGCAAACTTCTCGGTGATATCTTCATGGAATGGGTGTGTCTTCGTTAACTGCAGTAGAAGTTCTTTCTGAAATTATTCCCTAAAGAAGAAAGTCTCTCTTCTCACATTAAATTCCTTAGGTATGTTTTTATACGCTTCACACAAGATAAATTTATTTCCACAGATGCTGTTGTAGAGGGAGAGCGGCATAAACATGGAAATTCCTTAAACCATGATCGTTTGAATAACTTGGTGAGTGGGGAAAACAGCTTCATTAGCAGTGTGATAAAAAAAACACCGTATAAAAACCATTTGAGGCATAAAATATCATGCTCCTAGTGCTTGAACATTCTGCAGGTGATACAAATGTAAGTTGAACTCCTGCAGTACCTTCCGAATTGAAATATGACTTATGTCCATAGTTTGAATCACAACACGCGTGCTAATTATAGATGCTTGGGTAAACCTCTCGAAACTCCTGTGTCTTCACATCACACTTAAACCGCCAACACGTAGAGGGTGGGGGTTTAACGAAAACATCGAAGAATTGCAGCAAAAGAAAAGTGATATAGTGTAGATGTATCCTGTTAGGAAATCGTTTGTCATAGATTAGTGGAGTCTCTCCTCTTCCATTATCCCTAGCCTCACCGTAACATATTATCGTATCAGTCAGTTCACAGAAATTGTTGGTCATGTTTATTGATATCCTCACAACAACAAACTGAACTATTGGCAAGGTAGGGTGCAAGCATACGACTTAAGAATAACTGGTTGCGGCGTGGTTACGTGGTGAAGTTCACATCTTGGTCAGTGCTGACAACTCAGAAACAATGTGTTTGGGAACATCTCTGTGTGACCTATTGTTCCTTAATTTTGTCGGCGAGTCCTATAACATCTTGTATATTTAAAGATAATAATGCATCGTCGCTTCTGAAGTTAAATAATGCAAAATTATTCCACTGCAATCCATAGGATCTTGAAGTAGTAAGAAGTGAAGGCTCCCATCTTTCTAGACAATCAGCAGGAGATGTCAGCCGGGTTTTAACCATTCCTTACGGTCACCTTTATCCCCAAAGAATACGTGTGGTACTCATTTCCGTTATAAGTAGTCAATCCCAGGGGCATGTTACCACCTGAAGATTTAGCCAGTTTAAAAATCCCTACTCATTGGGATTTTTACGCACGTCCTTCCGGTTTGTAGCGTTTGCCTTAACCAACTATGCTACAGCGTTATGATTTTTAGTATAGCTTGATTTGGTATCTAATTAACGATTTGCCATAAATAAATTACTGGCACTATTGAACAGGTAGGTTCATGGCCGCGCGGACATAAGCTCTCCAAATATACCTATCCTGAGCTAATGTTTTCCGATTATTCCCTGTATAATATACTTCCCTCAAATCATGGTAATGTTAATTTCCCACCTCATTCTTGGTCTACCAACTGGGCGTTTTACTTCTGGTTTTCCTACAATAAGCTTCAATGCACCTATTTGATCCCCCCATTCGTATCCGTTGGGGTCAGGATTTTTAAACTGACCCAAACCCTCTGGCGGCACTATGGCCCTGGGGTCGACTCAGCCTCTAACGGAAATGAGTACCAGACGCTTGTTCTGGGGGTAAAGGCGGCCGTCACGCAGGGCTGACAACCCGGCTGACATAAAGTGCCGATTGTCTAGAAAAAGTGGGAGCCTTAACCTCCTACTACCCAAAGGGCCTCCGGCCCTGTTGTGGGATCACTTCATTCGTACCACATATCCTGTCCGTCGCAGTCTACGAGAATTAACTGTTCGTATTATACGTGGTTTCCTATACAGACCATGTATATTACTGTTATGCAAGTCTTCTCCATTCACCTCTCTCAGCGATTTGCCATGTGTCTATTAATTACATTAAATAGAGTGTATGTGCTCACAATCTGCAGACACAGAGCAGATTTTTGGTTGATAGGTAGCCTACACTAGTGGTAATTTTGCAAGTTTTATACCTAGTTGCTGAGGAGTGAATTTGTATATTATGTTGCGTTTGATAATATATACTGTATATACACTGTCCACCGCTGTGGTCTCGAGGTAGCGTGCTGCCTTGTCACGCAGCGGGCCCGGGTTCGATCCACGGTGGGGACAGTTTTCCTGGATGAGGTTTTTATCAGGGTTTTTCCTCACCTGTAGGACAAATGTCAGGAAAACTTTAAGGCCCAAACGGTCCCCGAAATCATATGGCCATCATCATCATAATCACCCTTATCATTACCATCATCATCATCCTTCACCGGTGTGGAAAGCAACGGGAAGCTACCACCTACATTTCCTTAGTATAGCTGCAAAGCATAGCATGAAAATGCTATAATTGCAGTGAAAGACCTGCCCTCGGGCAGAATTACTACGGATGGATGGATGGATGGTATATACACTGCGTATGTATCGGAGTTAGTGGACATAAAACGCTGACTTAGGCTATGTTGATGTAAGCATTACGCATATGTCAGGCGTATATGGAAAGTAATCTCCGCGCATGTGTTACTGGGTTAGGATAAACTTGGTTATGATCACTTCGCAGTAGGAGTCTGCGCAATCATTGCATTGCAAAGCATTGTTGGGATAGACACGGTTAGGTTAGAGTCACTGCGTATGCGCTAGGTTTATATGTATCTACCTCTATGAAAATGTTTTGTTAATCACAGCGAATGCGCTAGATTTGTATGCGTAAGTGTTATTACAGTCTGTCTGTAGAATCTGCAAAAAAGCTGTTCGAAATGAGCCATCTACGCAGGAGGCAGGCAAAAATGCACGGATAATGAGACCGCGGCATAGATCAAAAGAAGTAATCCCTGACGGCGGGAGGAAGTGCAGGAGGGAGAACAGATCACGTGGCATAACTTATTTCGCTCTTGTTGAATGTTCGCAATGGAATGGTTATGCAGAACTCGGAGGGATCGTAACTGTAAAGCGTTCACTTTCAGACTGACTTGGAATTCAAAGGGCGCATGCCTCTTAGGCTCAGCCCTGTCTCCCACGTACACAATGCGCGAATTTCTCTACACATTCTACGGACAAACTTTAAGTTTGGTTGCGTTAAAGTCGTTGCCCATACGCTAGGTGTATATACGCAGAGCACTGGTTAAGTGTTTTGGGTCAGTGTTCATGCGACAAGCGTATATGCGCAGAGGGGTCTACACAAGATTAGTAGTTAGGGTATTTTTATAAATGTGACATTGATTCCTTTGTTTGTCATTTTCGGATACATTTTCGTTAAATTACCAATATTCTTTTGTACTTTCTTTCATATTGCTAGTTGTCCGATATTTCTTGGGACTCCATATTTAGTATAAGTTTTTTGAAAGTTTGGAATTTAGCCTATTGTAACATATGAAAGTACATTTTTATAATAAGAATGTGACATTGATTCCTTTGCTTGGCATTTTCGGGTACATTTTCGTTAAATTGCCAATATTATTTTGTACTTTCTTTCATATTGCGAGTTGTCCGATATTTCTTGAAACTCCATATACAGTATACGTTTTTTGAAAGTTTAGAATTTAGCCTATTGTAACATATGAAAGTACATTTTTATAATATGAATGTGACATTGATTCCTTTGTTTGGTATCACGGGTCATCGTAATGTCCTTTCACTCAACAGCTGGTGGCCAGGTTCTCCGTTATGTTGCTCTTTTCTGTGTTTCATGTAATACTGTTCACAGTTCAATGACCCCCTTCTCACTCTCATTTCATCACAGCAGTCTACGAAAGTTAAAATTTTATTGTAAACAGATTTTGTTCACTAGTCACCTAACTTTCTTATGCAATTTCAAGAATGTTAATATTACAAAATACTCTTTGAAGTGCAGTTATTTTTCCTTAAAAAAAACGTTTGTCTCATTTCCTATGTGTTAGGAAAATTGGGATTAATCGTTAAAATGGTGAAACTCATTACTTCATATCAATTTATTTAAATGTATGGGATATCAGCGAAATCAATGCAAAGCCATAATGTTATTACTTTACATTGTTGTGTAATTTGGCAAAATTTAAAAAAAACATTTCCACCATGTCTTTTTGCCGCTACATTTTATTAAATTTTTGGGGAAAGAATTAAACAGTGCACCTTACGCGATGCATTGCAAATTGATGAAAGGTTGTTATATATATGTGTGTGGTATGATAAGAAAAATAAATGCCAGGACGGGATTCGAACCCGGAACTCTGAGTCTGTACTTCAGCGTGATATCCATTACACCACCAGGCGAATCCAATTCAAACACTTATTTTTCTTATATATGTATTAATATATATATATATATATATATATTAGCTGATATCCGGCGTGCGCTGCTACGCCTAAATAAATGAAAATTAATGTGTTATTATATTTAGATCAATAAGTAAAAGAAAAATAATTATAAATTTATATTTTTAGATACTCCGTGCTGATTAGCCGGCGTTGCCCGGGTATCTACTTATCCAGATCTTCTTGACATAAATGAGCTGAAATACGAAAATTATGTGTTTTATGTTTAGTCAAATAAGTAAAAGGAAAAATTTATGTCGTGATTATTTTTAGGTACCCTGTCCTGTTTACCCGGCGTTCTCCGAGAATCTACTCATCCCGATCATCTTGGCATAAATGAACTGAAAGACGAAAATTAATGTACTTCGTATGATTAGTTGAATAAGTAAAATGAAAAATAATTATAAATGTATATCGTAATTATTTTAAGATTCATCGTGCTGATTACCCGGTGTTGCCCGGGAATCTACTTATCTCGATCTTCTTGGCATAAATGGGCTAAAAGACAAAATTCGTTATTGTGAGTTATCCGTAAAAGAATACCCGCCATGTGCTGCTATGCTTGCACAGGAATCTACATACTTGTCTCGATCTTTTTGGCATCAATGAAAGACAAAAATTGTTTTTGTGAGTTATCCGTAAGAGATAAACACATGCTGTCCTGGACTTTTTTGTAGAGCTTTCTGAGATATTCAATTCTGTGTACATTAATTTTGTGTATTTGTTATGGTTTAGGCAACGTAAGCCATTTAAGCGTCCAAAGAGCTATTATTTTTCACGTTTTCCACTACAAAGGGCGATTTTTAAGGGTGTAGGAGTTGAGTATCACAACTCTCTTATAGCCTATGTTCACCCCGGGAATCTTCTGAACATTTTGCAAAAAGCTCTGTCACAATCGTATCAACGGTATGGCCGCGCATAAAGTACGAACAAACAGTCAAACATATAAACACCCATTTTCATATATTAGATAATATAGGGTGTTTCAGAACAAGTATTACAGACTTCTGGGGGTTGTAGAGGGAACTTGGTAGGTAAAGATTTGATAAGTGTCTATGTCCGGAAGCATACCATTTCAACGTAAAATAGATTTGAAGTTCCAAACAAAATGGGCTGATATCGTGTGTCTTGTGTTTCAGAATAAGTATGACAGACTTCTAAGGGCTGTACTACTAGTGTGGTTCCACTTGGCAACGCTGTTGTTCTTGCACAAAGTGTACCTGCGACACATGTTTTCATACACACGCCCCACAAGGCCTTTTGTGTGCTCATTAATTTATGCTGCAGCCAGAAGTCATTCAAGAATATCTTCCTTCGACTCGACAGGTGCAGTACAATCCCTAAAAGTTTGTATTACTTATTCTGAAACACAAGACACATGATGTCAGCCCATTGTGTTTCGATTTTCAAACTTATTTAACATCAAAATAGTACGTTTCCGGACGTGTGTTCCTTGTCAAAACTTTATCTACTAAGTCCCTCTATATCCCTAGAAGTGTGTAATACTTACTCTGAAACACCCTATATATTTCCTCTCCCTAAAGGCAATGGACTAGTCACGCGAATCTCAGTAGGTCATCTGCTAGACAGTCAAAGCAACACCTGTTGGCCACAGCTCTTCAGATCTATTAGGCCTATGCAAATAATAATAATAATAATAATAATAATAATAATAATAATTATTATTATTATTATTATTATTATTGTTATTATTATTGTTATTAGCAGATTCATTTAGAGCGAACGGACCCAAACCGGCCACCAAAAAAAGCATTATTGTGTCAGCCTAAAGGTTTCAGAAGCAGAGAAAGATCAAAACAACGGCGTGTCTGTAGAGGGGAGCTTGAGATTTAGGAACAGATTTAAAAAAATATTAAACCTACTGTGTTCACGTTTATGATGATTATTATTAAAATATTGGGCATTTTATACAGAACCTTAAGAAAGAATAATATAAGCAACATTTTGAGGATTGTGCCGGAAATCGACCATTAGATAGACCTATGTTAAGATAGTTGTTCAACTTAAAGTATGATTTTTAAGTGTTGGATATTATACCTCTTAAAATTTGGATATCATCAGTCAATTTAGAAATGATGTAATATAATTAGTTCAACAGCTAAAACTTTTATTATTATTATTATTATTATTATTATTATTATTATTATTATTATTATTATATAATACCCTCAACTCGTATCCAATTCATAGTCGGGTCGAGGGATGAGATGAGATGAAGCCACTATATTTATAGAGGTCTGTGAACGACAAGGGTGCCCGACGCACCGTCCCAGCGGCGGATGAACGAAATGAAACGAAATTGATATGAGTATGAAGAAAGGGGTGGAATGGCAGGGGAAAATGAGAGATCTCTGTCCAAGTTCCGTTTCGTCCACCACGAAACCCACATGAAGTGACCGAGACTCGATCTTGAGACCCCAGCGGTGAGAGGTGATCTTCTGTTTGCACCACACATCCGCCATTGTCATTATTATTATCTTCATCATTTTCATCTTCACCTAGTCCTCCTCAACATATATATTTTGAAGATTTCGGTATTAGCGTGTTAAAATGTGTGTGTGTCCTAATGCCATGCACTACAATTTTCGTACTTCGGGTTCCGCGCTCGGCGGATAGATGCCGTTAATGTGGTTTATTTTAAATTTACGCACTACTTCGGCAGAGCACTTTACATAGATGCTGTATTATTGTGTACAGGGAGGAGTATAAAATGTGTGCATGTTTATGTGTTTTTTTAGTGTAAAGTGTGTTGTATTTGGGATGATGATGTTTGTAGAGAAGGTGAAATCTGGTGCCGACACGTACAAAGCACTAAGGGGCTATTAGTCATTCAAAATATCTCTGCAGGCGGAAGAATTACGAAGCTCTGTTAGTTGCTACACGTGACGTCATATAAGGCAGTGTATACTGTCAGCGTCCCACGTCCCATTCCCCTCTGCACTCAAAGATAGCAGTGCCACGTGTTCTATTCCTGCATAAACACGACTGCAGTGCCCTCTGTCAACAACTGCACTTATTCCTTAAACGGGTAATACCAGGCTTTTTGTCTCCATCTGATGGACGAATCGCTCTCAACAGTACTGCAGCGGGATTTTCAATTTAGTGAAGGAATCTGGTGGAGAATCTATCGATTAAACATAGTACACCACACCCTTCTTGGTTCTGAGATTGAAAATTCTAGATTAAATTAATTTAATTAAATCAATTCTACAATTTTAGCTTGTTAAAATTGGTTTTAAGATTGGTCATTTAACATCGTTAGACCGTATGGTTCGTTTTGGCTTCACACATTTCTTTTTTCCGATTGTCCTCAATAGGCATTCCTCTACCACGAAGTAGGTAGCGCAGGATCTGTCTTCAGTTTCTTGTTCCGTCCATTCTGTTAAAATAGTTGTGTAAGTTTTGTTTCTATGCATTTATGTATGTAAATACAGGATCTGTATTCAAATCGTGTGGTATCTCTTCATTGCATATGCTATTTCTTCTGGAATAACCTGCATTTTTTAAAAATAAAACGCATTTTTGTTGTTAAAATTTTCAATGCATGACGTACTCTCGAAGGCCCATGATTCACATCCATAAACTTGTTCCAGGACAGGCCAGGGTTTTCTGTTATTTAGTATATTTTAGTCTGCTCTTAGTTCTTGCATTAAATTTTGACTTTAAAAAGTACAATATTTAAAGTGGACCAGGTAGCCCTGGCGGCAAGTGCGTTGCTTTAATCCCATGATTTTGACGAGAAGAGATTTTATTTCGCTCATTTATATCCAGACTAGCACTGAAGACCATTCAAACTACTTTAAAATGAGCACCAAGGAAATGTCCTGTGGATAAAGTCGATCATTGAGTAGAGCAAGCCAACCAACCTCCTCATCTTGTTGTATTTGAACTGTTGATCCTTGCTCCACGTCCGTGTGGGTCTTCAGAGTCTTTTAACGATGTATCTTTACCTATTTCGATATTTATGAATTTTGGTTGATTTTAGATTTGAGTAAGAAAATAAATGTAAATAGTTCATAATTAGTATGTTTAATTTATTAGTTTGTACGATTATCTAATATCAAGCAGTTCACAATTATAACCTTTATAGATTTTAGTCATTATTTTCTAGTGCTATTATAACAGGATTATATTATTGGAATTTGCTTTCTTTTTTACGAAGTCCACCATTGAGTTATTGGGACTATTTAACTCATGCCACAAATGGGAGTCAATGAGCAATCACGTTAAAATGATTTTTGATTTACAACCAATCACAGTCGTGTTTCGCCTAGAATTTACCAACTAAAGTTTATCATAATAAAGAAAGCACTTCCTTTTTAACATTCTGAATAGGTCATAGCATTATTTTGCAGTGACTGACTCACTAAGAAATACTGCTACCAGATTGTATATATATATATAGTGTATGAATGTCAACACATACCGCATGCGGGAGTTAATATAAAAACATTTGTAGCAATTGATTATACCACCAAAAAAAAGAAACCACTGGTTACACTTTCTTAAATGTATTTTTTTCCAGAAAAATATAATTGTCATATTTACATCATAGGATATCAGAAATGAATTAATATACAGTTTGATGTTTTTCATTTTTTCTCCACTAGAGTGCATTCTTACAATATTGCATTCCTTTGGCAATAAATAATATGATCTGGTTGCAGTGACGAACAAAAGAAGCAAATGAAGCGTACAAATCGTTTCTCATTTGTTTTCAAACATCGCCGTTTACATTAAATATATAAATATTTTAAAATAACTATAGTTATATAATGATTTGTGAGTAACCAACTTAATTCTATTCGTTAAATAGTCCTAAGAAATGCCACTCTTGATTTCCAAATTCTCATAAATAATGCCACGAGTGATTTCCAAATTATCGATAAATTCACGACTCACGAAGTGAGGAGTGAATTTATCTAGAGAATTTGGAAATCATGAGTGGCATTTGTTAGGACTAATTAACGAATAAAATTAAGCTGTTTACTCGCAAATCATTGTTTAACTATAGTTATTTTAAAATATTTATATATTTAACGTAAACGGCGATGTTTGAAAACAAGTCAGAAATGTGAGGTTATGTTCATTCACTGCTGCTTGATCATATTATTTATTGCCAAATAAGATCGCAATATTGTAAGAGTGCACCCAAGTGGAGAAATAATGAAACACCTCAAACTATATATCATAATCAACATTACGGGTTATTCATTTATTTTTTTAGTAAACAACTCAGTAAAATCAAGGAATCTTTTCATTATTTGCTATATTCAATGTATTTGATGGAGAAAAATAATGCTTTGACCTGTTCAGAACATGAAAAAGGAGGAGCTTTCTTTATCACAAAATCAGGAGCTGATAAAGAGAAATCCATAAAGAGCGAGGTGAAACACGACTGTGATTGGTAGTAAATAAAAAATCATTGTAACTTGATTGGTCATTGACTAGCATTTGGGGCATGAGTTAAATAGTCTAAATAAATTCACTCCTCACTCCGTGAGTCGTGAATTTATCGATAATTTGGAAATCACTCGTGGCATTACTTATGGTAACGTTGTCACAACAGATGCAACGACCCTGAATTTAGTCTGCTGTGCTAACTCAGGTGGTAGAATGTCTGCTTCCTGAGTAGCGAGTCCAGGTTCAATATCCGGAGGTGTTGGAAATTTTAATTATACAATTTTCAACTTCGGGATTATGAGGGGTGGAGATGTAGAATTTTTAATCGTTATATTATCCACCACCACCAGATACCTAGATTATTTACCAAACCTCTCCGTAGTTCATATGTTGAGAAGGTGTGTGGTAATGCTGATAGTGATTTATCCATCAGGTGGAAACGTTAAACCTGATATTCCCCTTTTGGTGCTTTTGAACACACATATTTTAATATTTTTTTAAATTGAAACACATTAAAAATTTGACGTGTCCTATCGAAATATTATCAAGATTGAGTATCATTATTTTCATATGCTGTGTTGGCAATAGCTTTGTGGTATAAATAAAGATGAGCAAGATTGCTTTCAACTTCTGTTGAACTTTAATCAGAAGGTGACGGTCATCACCTTCATATCCAAGGAAACTATTGTTAATATCATTATTTTTTTATTCTTCTATATTTTTCTTTCCTGTTTTTATTGTGCTTTTTATATTTCTCCCGTTTTATAACTGTTCTGTCTATTATATATATGAATATTTTCGTGCATATTCAAGATTCCTTTGAAAAGGTACATTATACTATAGAGTAAGTTGTCATTGCCAAATACAGGAAATTCACCTTGTTCCATAACCAGATCGCTGTCGAGAGCGATATGATTATGGTATAGTTATCCAAGGCAGTCATCAAAACAAGATTTATGGCCCGTGTTACTGTAATTTATCGTAATATAAATAATTTCATTGCATAGAGTTCCGCAGTCTAATTTTCACTATATCAGTCACTCTCCTGGAACTAGTGTTGTTTCCTAACTAACTCACTGGCTCTATCGAACCCATAGGTTCATGGCCGCGCGGACATAAGCTCTCAATAAATCCCTATCCTCAGTTAATGTTTTCCAATCATCCCTTGTATAATCTACTTCCCTCAATTCATAGTTAATGTTATTCTCCACCTCATTCTTGGTCTGCCAACTGGGCATTTTACCTCTGGTTTTCCTACAAGAAGCTTCCATGTACCTCCTTCATTCCCCATTCGTTTCATGTGTCCTGCCCTTCGCATTCTATGAGACTTAACTGTTCTTATTATATCTGGCTTCCTATAAAGACCATGTAGTTCACTATATTTTAAAATGGGCAAAACAAATAATATCAACTGCATTGTTTTAAAAATTTTATTAATCAAAATTTAAAAAGTTTTAAATACACTCAATAAACACATTATATATTTCAGAAAAATGAATTATAGAGATTTGGTGTTGCATTCGTAAGGCTCTCCTACGGTCTTCATTGTCAGCCTATTGATTTAATCACTTTTCTGATTATCATATTATCCTCCAATCTAATTATACATCTCAGCTAGCATTTTTTTAACATGGTCTCCTACATTAAGAGAATAAAACGAACTAAAAATATTCGAAAATAGGATGTAAAACAAAATACTGGATGGAAAAAATAATTAAATTCCACTTGATGTGAAAACAGGTCAAAAGGCCTAATTCCATGAAGTAGAAGAAGAAAATAATATTGGATCCCAAAGGGATGAGAATGGTGAATCGTGGAAGCTTACTAATATTATCCGGGTTGTTGAGTCAAGTAGATTGAGATGGTAGGCCATTATATATCTAATGGTTGTTATTCAAAATGCTTTTTTTAATGTTGGGGTAAGTATTTTGAAGACCTAGGCTTAGGTAGGAAAATAATATTTGGATGGCTCTTAGGGAACTAGATATCGGAGATATGATGTATATTCAGTTGGCTGAGGATAGGGGGCCATTAGAGAGAAGGCAGGATGAGATAACCTCATTTCATGGTAGTGAGTTCTCGAATAAAAATATGAAAGTATTTCCTGTTGTTCTGATTGTTTTATCGATTGTGTTTAGTTGAGGTAAATACATATTAATAAAACTTTTCTGCTTTAGCGGAAATTTCACAATATAGGAATAATGTATTTGCGTAAGTCTAGCGATAAAATTATTATGAACAAACGTTGCGAAAATATTTTCACAACGCAGAAACGTTTCAACTGATGTTTTATTTTCCGTGTTGTAATAAGTTATCGTACATTTTATGTTCTCTAAAATTACATGTGTCTATGGTAGAGAATTTCTAAGTCGTGTATGGTATTTATCAGCGCCGTACTGTTTTATCGAGAACATGATATATGAATTATTATATTAATACACGTCAAACACAATTTTAAGTCAACAAAAGAACTCGCTGTGTTTAGCGACAAGGATTATTATTGGTCGGTAGTTTCTGAAAGTACACCAGTTAATTTGACTTGTACCAGGGACGTCCAAACTATGGCCCGATGGTCGGATACGACCCTCCATCATTTTCTATCGGCCCCTATAGGCCTATAGCATTCTAATAAATTAAATATGCTAAGGGTAGGCCTATAATATTGTTAGACAGATAATCGGTTGATTAATGTCTTTGACATCGTCCGATTCCTAATAGCCAATTTTGTCTGTCCAGCCAATCTCCTGGTTGTAGATGTTTCTCCTTCATATTCTCTGACTCCAGGAGGTTTTAGGTCTGCCTCGCCTTCCCTCAGGTTTCCATTCCAAAACAGATTTTGGTAGTCGATCCTCTTCCATTCGTTGGACATGTCCGTACCATCTTAATTGCTGAGTTTCAATATAATCTAAAATAGTGTCTTCAATCTTCATTTTTTCCCTTATAACTGAGTTCCTAATTTTTTTCTCTTCTTGAAATTCTTGCTGCCCTTCGTATATAATCCATTTGCGTTGCCAATAGATACTTATTTGTTTTTGTTGTTAATGACCAAAGTTCTGCTCCATAAGGAATAATGCTTTTAGCAATTGTATGATATATATTAATTTTATTTTTATTACTTATATTTTTATCTCACAATATTCCATTGAGGCAAGGAATTGCAAATTTTCCTTTATTATTTCTATTTCTTATTTCCTCTTCATTTTTATTTATTTTAATTCCTAAACATGTGATCTCACTACAAGATTGTATTGTTTCTCCAATCTCCAAAATTAAATTTTGTTCTGGTTCACCCATTGATAAATATTTTTTTTTATGTTCAAATTTAATTCCCATTTTTCATATTCTTCTATTAATTTTCTAGTCATATATTCTAAATCTTCATAATATTGTGCAATTAACAATTGATGATCTGCAAAATGTAAGTTATATAAAGTTTTGTTGTTTGAAATAGGAATTCCCATGCTTGAACATTTTCTCCTCCAATTCTTTAATATTTCATGTACATATATTTTAAACAGAGTCGGTGATAGCCAATTTTGTCGGTCCATCCAATCTCCTGGTTGTAGATGTTGCTCCTTCATATATAAACATATTCCCTGACTCCAGGAGGTTTTAGGTCTTCCTCTGCCTCGCCTTTCCTCAGGTTTCCATTCCAAAACAGAATATTGTTAATATTCTATCAATAATTGAATAAGAACTTGTGAAATATGTTATAACGACATAACGAGGACAGTAGCAAATCAACACACAATAATAATAATAATAATATATCCTGGACTCGTGTCCAACTTAGGGGCGGGTCGAGGGATGAGATGAGATGGAGCCCCTATACAGAGGTCTGTGAATGACAAGGGTGCCGGCCGACCACGCCTGAGGCATCATCACAGGGGCAGATAAAAAATGAAACAAAATGGATGATTTTGGAGAAAATGGCGGAATGATATTGTGGTGGGAAAAATGGAAGAAATCCCCGAAAAAAAACCTGCCTAAGCTCCATTTCGTCCACCACGAAACCCACATGAAGTGATCGAGACTCGATCACGAGACCCCAGTGGTGAGAGGCGAGCGTCTAACCGCTTGCGCCACGGATCCGCCAAATAATAATAACAATAATAATAATAATAAAGTATTACAATAATATTAATAATAATCCAAAACAGCTATAATAGGGCCCATGACCCGCGCTACCTTGATTTTTTTTTTCCATTTGGCCCGCAATACAAAAATAAGTTTGGATGGCTCTGATTTATACTATCTATCTATAATGGCGTAGCCCATTGTTGGGCCATAGCCTCACCTTTGTAAGGATTTATTAGACCAAGTTAATTTTTATTTAACTTATTTATTCATAGGTGTCATGGATGGCATGCGGGCAACACACCGACACAATGGAACATCTAACAGGCAATTAAATTATTGCTAGGGTGTAGATGTCGGTAAATTTTGCTTAGAGGCACTGTGGACTGATTATTATTAAGCACACATCGATCTCACTTTATTTTCTAACTTAGTTCCACACGGTACTAAAGACAAAGGAAAAGTTGTTCTGGTTAGGTAAATATGGAGCTTTGTTCTGCTGTTCGAAGATTTGGGTAACGAAAGGATGGCGCTTAGGCCTGTATGGTTAAAGGGGTTTTCAAAGGAAATCTGTGAGCGGCCGGCTTCTTAAGGTACGTACACATATGCGCGCCACGAACACGAACGGCGCGCGCGCGGCGCGTGTTATGTTCGTCGAAATGATTAATTTCAACGAACCTCCTGCAATCCATAGGAAACCCACAAACCTTCAGTACACATTTTGCAGAGCAGGTGTAACCAACCATGTCTATTCCCTTTCCGTTCTCCCGCTTGTCCTGCATTCTTTCCCAAAAATAGGGACTTTTTTTTAAAATGCTGCGGGACGCGGTACAATTTGTTAAAAATCGGGAATGTCCCGCCAAAATCGGGACATCTGGTCACGCTTATTACTTATTACATCTTAAAACTTTATTTATACTTTTTCAAATATTATAGCATTAAAGGAATTAAAAAAAATATATGATTTGTATATATATGTTTAAAATTATTAAGAATCTATCTCACCATAACATGGCCTTAATTTTTAATAAAGATGTACATGATTATTATACTAGAGGTTGTACTTTATTGCCACAAAGATGCTAGTTTCTCAAAAAAAAAAGGTATAAAAGGGATTCGTTATGCATTAATCAACCATTACAATAACTTACCTATTGAATATCAACATTTCACGAATGTTAAACATTTTTCTAATTGTATTAAAAAATATTTTTTCTCATTGCTTTCTTAGTTAATTTTGTTAATTTTATTATTATTAATATTATCTTGTTTAAATATTGTATTTATATGTGTATATATATTGTGCATCTATAGTAGTTTGTATTACTTAAACTTATGCCTGAATTTGTTTTCTTGTTTTTATTGTTAATTGTTTTATGGCCATTATTTTTTGTATATTGCCCCTTAACATGAGCAATCTTGCTCTTTGGAGTCCTTGAAGAAATAAATAAATAATTAGTAATAAATGTGTTTATATATTGTATTGTTTTGTGATACTTCATACATAATATTATGAAATGAACGTCTTAAATAAATAATGTTTTCTAAATAATTCTAATTTATTCATACAATTACAGTACACACGAAAAAAAACACATAACATTGAAAAAAAACAGGCATCTCCTTTCAACGATTTTTAAAAATGATCCTTATGTTGAGGATCCCACAATAATTGCTTCTATAAATATCAATAAGTTTTAACATGTTTTCCTCTGACCACTCCATACTCAAATAATAGGTGCGCACCGAAAACAACGAACCTCTCAGGTACCCGTCCAAATCTAAACAGCGAACCATCAAAGTGTTCGTAAAAAAAACCGACAATGAGTGGATCGTGGTGTGAGACGCGCGCGCCGTTCGCGCGCACCTTAAAACCCCGTCCAAATCTGACGAACATGGTGCGCGCGCGCGGCGCGCAAGTGTGTACGTACCTTTATATAGTTTCTGAATTCCGACCGGTCGTCGGACATGACTTTTCCATACCACTTACATCGTATTGGCATCAAACCAAGTACTGTGTGTCCACTGTATGATAGAGAAAAAGTAATGAAAATGTATTTATTCATTTGGGGAAAAGGTTTAAAATGTATTATCACGTCTTCCTTTGACCAATGCTCTACACTTATCCTTTTCCCCCAAATCTCTCTATCTTCCCAGTCCTGTTCTTGTTCATTCATCGCTTTCTTTATTTCTTGCAGCCAAGTATTCCCTTTCCTCCCACTAGAATCGAATCCAAAACTCTTCTTGGTAACCTTTAATCATCCATTCGTTTTACTTGTCCATACCATTGCAATTGTGTGTACTTTTACAAAGTCTATATTGAATTTTCGTTATTCATCATCATCATCCGGTATCATGGCAGCTGCCGCCGTCTTCCGGAAACCAAACGCCATTCCACTCTGTCCATCCATTGATCTTCCTCCATTCCTCTGATATTCATAGCTGCTTGTACCCCTTCTATCCAAGTTTTCTTCGGTCTTCCTCTCCTCCTCCTTTCTACTGCGATCCATTCCATAACAATTTTAGGCAATCTTTGCTCTGGCATTCTTTTGACATGGCCATACCACTGCAATCTTTTCTTTTCTGTAATGTCTATGATGTCCGGCTCCTCTTGTACACCCATAATTTCCCTTATTTCTTTATTTCGTATTCTATCCATTCTAGATTTTCTAGCTGATCTTCTTAAAACATCCATTTCTGTACTTAAAATTCTTTTCATTTCCCTGGTAGGAATTTGCCAGACTTCAGCACCATATGTTAAAATGCTCTGAATTATGGTTTGAAATATTTTTGTAATTTTCTATTTTTTGTAATATTTTTGCTCCACCAAACAGAGTTTAAAGCATGTATTGCTTGTTTTGCTTGTGCGATTCTATTTTTAATTTCCACTGTGTTATCGCCTGAATGGTCTAATTTTGTTCCTAAATAAGTGCATTCAATACTAGGTTTTAGTTCTTCTCCATTGTTGGAATTTATATTTTCCATTTCTTCTCCTATACACAGGTATTTAGTTTTCTCAATGTTTATATAAAGTCCCCATTTTTCATATTCTTCTTTTAGTTTTTTAGCCATATATTCTATGTCATCGTGGTCTTGTGCTATTAATACCTGGTCATCTGCAAAATTTAGTGAATATACATGTGTATTTTGGATGGGTATGCCCATTTTTTGACATTTTTTTCCTATAGTCTCTTAGTACTCTTTGGAGATAAATTTTAAATAGAGTTTGAGATAAACTGCAACCTTGCCTTAAACCTGTTGTAATAGTAAATCCCTTTATTATTTGATTTCCAACTTTTATTTTCGAAATAGATCCTTTCGTTATTCATATGTTGCCTAATAATTTAATTTCTTATTCTGTGATGGACAAATAACATTAAATAACATTCCGGCTTCAACACCAGTAACTTTGTGTTGTAGATATTGAAAAGCAAGAAGTATATCAGTATAGCAAATAATTGTTAAATTCTTGACATTAGAATATAAATAAAGTATTCCTGAGAATGTTCTTCCGGTAGCGAAAGTAGAAAGAAACTTCAATCATACTGCCGCTATCGCGGAAGCATATTCTAACCATACAGATCATTTCAAGTAACTAGAAATGGATTAAATGAGCTCGCTGGCCAACGCTGTTGCCGAACCGTTCCGAGAGATCTTACTGGAACATGGAGCCTTGTTTATAGTATCGGAAATACTTTTATCAGCCAGGGTTTCAATTTCCACGTGTTTTGAATAATCAAGGTTTGTTTTCCGTTATTATATAGCCTATATATGGCACGCCGTAGCGTAGTGGTTAAGGCACTGCGCTACAAGCTGGAAGGTCGAGGGTTCAAGTCCCCCGGTGGGGTCAGGATTTTTACACTGACCGAAATCTTCTGGCGGCACTATGGCCCTGGGGTCGACTCAGCCTCTAACTGAAATAAGTACCGGACGCTTGTTCTGGGGTAAAGGCGTCCGTCACGCAGGGCTGACAACCCGGTTGACATCGAGTGCCGATTGTCCAGAAAGTGGGAGCCTTAACCTCCTACTACCCCAAGGGCCTCCCGAGGCCTGTAGTGGGTTTACTTTGCTATACTTTATTATTATTATTATTATTATTATTATTATTATTATTATTATTATTATTATATATATATATAACCAGCCGGATTTAAATGGGATGAGCTAATATGGAGTTGAAGGCAACGAAAAGCACATTTACAACTTAGGAAAATTTACATTATAACCTATGCATTATAATTATAAACTTCCACCTTTCCTTATGCCGACACACATGTGTACAGATATTTCTTGCCCCGAAAGACGGCGGAAACACGCGAACGGAAATTAAATTTTGCAAGAGGTTCATTTTTTAGAAGCAATTGTATATTCTTCTACTAAATTAACCTCACAACTCTTTGGATTCACTAGTTTTTATTCCTTGGGTTTGTATTACTTGCCGTATCTTAATAGTAAACCAGATGTAAAAACAAGAGTTAAATCTCATAGACGCTGATGGACAGGATATGTGGCACGATGGGGACTGAAAGAGGGACATGGAAACTCCTTGTAGGAAAACCAGAGGGAAAGCGATGAGTAGCTAGGCTAAGAATGAGGTGATAGCATAACAATAGTCTAACCATGATTTGAGGGAGGTAAATTATACAGCGGATGATCTTGAAAAAGATTTCCGGGCAGTTGGCCGTGGTCTTTAGGCTTCAAGTTCCCCGGCATTTCGCTAGAGACTGCGTCCGGCATCCTCAAGGGTTGTCTTGAGACAAACATTATAACTGCGGCCGTGAAAGCCTAAGTCAATACATTATACAGCGGGTGATTAAAAAACTTTAGAGGTATATTTATTTAGCCTGATGGAGTTAAGGCCATGTGGCCTTCTCTTCCACTCACCAGGATAAATATGTTACATTTAAATATAAAAAAATACAATAACAGTACTTACTAGACAATTAATTATCTGATCAAACTGAACAATATTGAAAATAATGTCTAATAATACAATACAATTAAATACAATTAAAATTAAACTAATGGAATAATGTATATTCAAAGGAATAACAGCTCGAATCTCCTATACATGAAAAAAAAGTATACAAATAAAGTAATAAGCTCTAATGAATAAACCTATCGCTTACATATAAGACATTAGGTAAACATATTGACAAATCTTAATACTATTCTTATTAAATAATAAAAAATAAATAAATTGTTAACAAATAAAAAATGAAGATTAGTGAGATGTTTCTGTTAATAATTTTATTTTCAATTTGTTTCTGAAAGATGGTATAGTTTGGCAGACTGTGACATAGGGTGGAAGAGAATTCCATGTTCTAGCAAGAGAAACTGTAAACGATTTTGAGTAATAGGTAGTGTGATAAGGAGGGTTATAAAGGACAATGTGCTGATGGGATCGGGTATCTAATTTATGTGTATCAGAGTGTCTAGTGAAGCGGTAACTCAGAATAGGGATGTATGGCAAGCTGAAGTCCGTGCGGCCATGAACCTATGGCTTCCGTAGTGCCAGTGAGTTATTTATTTACTTTTACAGTATTATTAGAGCCTATGGCCTGCATGTGTTATTGTAAAAATATAATAGTGTGACAGGTATACCTCACAAAACAATCTATGTATTGTAAAAGTTTGTACCACTGACTTAGAATATATTAGTACAGTCTTCCAATGTTAGGCTGAGGAATTTTACAAATTGGACCTACGAAAATATGGTATTAAATGCGGTTCCTCAAAGGGGATTTTGCAGCTAGAGGAAGTGACTGGAAGTGGTAGAGGAAGCTAGAGGAATGTTAACTAGATGGAGAGTCCGATTCAGGTCCTACCCTCAATACGTTTACTTTCTTGATTTTGCCAGTGAGTTCATCATTAGTGATGACTGATGACAGTTTTACATTATTATTATCATTATTATGATTATTATTATTATTATTATAATTATTGTTATTATCATTATTATTTCCACTACTATTAGTATTGTTGTTGCTGCTGATAACGTATTATAGACACTGTTCAAGAATATATTGTTACTTTTTCATTATTATATCTTGAACTATCAATTAGTCTCATCAACCTTTTTCTGCCCTTTTGTCTTCATCTTCTTGTAAGCCCATGTTTCCCTTAACAGAGATTTAGGCGCTCTCCATCTACAGGGAAGAATTTGAACCATACTAATTTAGTTACACTTGTTTTCGTATAGATGTCATTTGAGTGGTCCGTGGTCAGCGCTCCGCCTCATACTGACATCTAGGAAACCGAGGTAGTACTAAGACGGGAAAATGCGGTAAATTTTGCTTAGAGGCCTTTTCATTCAGGCTTAAGGACCTTTTACGAGCCTGAAAATCTTCAGACTCGGGACCCACTGCTTGAAGTCCCTCCCGGAGGACTTGCTCCTTGGATTTTTTAATCCATCGACCCCGGCCGGGTTTGAACCCGCGACCCTCGGGACCAGAGGCAAGGAGCATAACCACTAGACCACCGCGGTCGATTCTGCCCTTTTGTATTTATGTAAATATTACTAAAATACTCCGTCTGACGCTAATGCCTTTCTCTGAGGTAATAGAAGTATGTGAAATGACATAATTCTTCAACTAAATAAATGTATTACTGCTACTGCGGATTTTCTATCCTGATATCTACACTGCATTCTTTATTTTTATGTAATCACGGACAGATTTATTTATATAGGATAATGTGCATGGGAAGAGAAAAACTTTCACCAAATGAAGTTTGGATTATATAACAGAAGTAGTTGAGCTGCGTGCGGAATCAGCTTGAAATTTCCTTAAGATTTCAGATTCTTCAAGTGCCGGTATCTCAGCATTTCTTTTCGTAGTCTGTTGATTACTATCTTCATGTTCCATCAATATCCAGTATTTTAATTCAATTTCCAATATATATATATATATATATAAATTAATGTTTGTTTGTATGTATGTATGTTTGTTTGTTTGTTCGTACTTTATGCGCGGCCATACATTTGATCCGATTGTGATGGGGTTTTTTGGAAAATGTTCAGCAGATTCCCGGGATGAACATAGGCTATAAGAGAGTCGTGATACTCAACTCCTACACCCTTAAAAATCGCCCTTTATAGTGGAAAACGTGAAAAAAAAAGCTCTTTGGACTTTTAAATGGCTTACGCTGCCTAAACCATAAGAAATACACAAAATTAATGTACACAGAATTGAATACGCCTATCTAAAAAAGCTCTACAAAAAGTCCGCGACAGCATATGTTTATCTCTTACGGATAACTCACAATAACCATTTTTGTCTTTCATTGATACCAAGAGAATAATACCCATTCGGGTGAATCTTTCACCATTATTATTGATACGAAGAGACCCGCGGCGTAGCCGAGTGGTTAAGGCAAAAATCTTGGCGCAGAACTACGCGATTTACACTGGTTCGAGTCTCCATGGGGGAAATATTTTTCTCATGGAATTTCGGCCAGTTTGGGACCGGTGCACAGTAGGCCAGAAATGAAATCTAGCTGGAAAAATACTATTTTCACTCACCCTCATCAATTTATCTTCCTTTTTTTCACTCTCATATAATTGTTATATGACGGTTTTTAACGTATCTGCAAAGGAGGGTACAATTTCAATGTAAAAAAAGGAGCTGTATGGACGCTTAAATGACTTACTCTGCCTAAACCATAAATCTTATATATATATATATATATATATATAAATTAATGTTTGTTTGTTTGTTTGTATGTATGTACGTATGTTTGTTTGTTTGTTTGTTCGTTCGTACTTTTTGCTCGGCCATACCGTTGATTCGATTGTGATGAGGTTTTTTTGCAAAATGTTCAGCAGATTCCCGGGATGAACATAGGCTATAAAAGAGCTGTGATACTCAACTCCTACACCCTTAAAAATCGCCCTTTGTAATGGAAAACATGAAAAAAGTAGCTCTTCGGAATCTTGAATGGCTTACGCTGTACACAGAATTGAATATCTCAAAAAGCTGTACAAGAAAGTCCGCAACAGCATATGTTTATCTCGTACGGATAACTCACAATAACCATTTATGTTTTTCTTTGATACTAAGATTCCCGCGCCGTAGCGAGTGGTTAAGGCAAGAAGTCTTGCCGCAGAACTACAGGACTTACGCTTGGTTCGAGACTTTATGGGGGAATGAATTTTTTTCATGGAATTTCGGCCAGTATGGGACCGGTACACAGTGGGCTAGAAATTAAATCTAGCTGGGGGAAATAAAAACTATTTTCACTCACCCTCATCAATTTATATATATTTTTCTTCACTCTAATATAATTGTTATATGACGGTTCTTAACTTATCTGCAAAAGAGGGTAAATTCTAATGTTTATGAAGACAGTATAAACATCGGAAGTTGCTGATGGTTAAGAACTCATCTGGTCTATATTCCAGTTGTGTTATTAGCGTTGTGTGTTCAAGTTCAGTGAGCTATTCTTATTCTATATGGATACTTCACCTCAAGATTTGTAATTGTATTGGTATATTTAATGTTTTTCTATATAACCAGATATGCTGTTAAGTGCATGTGGAATCATACCTTCCATCCACTAAAATATTTACACAGTCATCTTATTTTAAATTGAGCTACAAAGAAAACAGTTCTGAACAGTAGTACAAATTTTATTTATAATATAGAGTGATTTATGGACTTTAATTCCCGCACAATAACATGTGTGCAAATTATTGTGATTTTTAAATTAACTTTCTCATTATAGGAGGTAGCGTTGCGCTCAGAGAATGATTGTTTGACTTAATATGGAAAAAATATTAGATAGAGGCAATACGTTACCATTTAGCAAACAAATTAGGTGTAGGGGGATGTTAGCAGAATGTTATAAATGATATTAAAAATCAATATTTTTTGTTGGAAAATTCTGTTCCATCTGCTTATGGAATTGGAAGACCCAAAATAACTTTCGAAGAGGCTGGAATAAAATAAATGTTCACTTAAGCAGGAATTCTCTCGCTATGAACTTGCTCTTGGAAAAGAAATATCACTTTGGTCATATGGTAAACGGGATACTGCTGATGTTTCAAAGACATTACTCAAAAAAACTACAAAAAATAGCTTCAAAATAATAATAAACATTACAAATCACCCCGCTCCACTCCCCTGTCTTCTATGTCGGACGAAGCATCTTCTTTTTTCACAATAAAATATAAAAAAAACATGAGACAGGGTGTCAAAAAGAGAGGTTGTGATATTTTATCCACCCTATAATGCTTCTAGGGAAGCAAATTTGTTATGCTACCTTTCCCAAAAGAGATACTTCAGCAGAAATAGGACTTTTTTGTTTTTATTCCGGCCTCTTCAAAATATATTTTTGGTCTTACAATTCCATAAGCTGATGGAACAGGATTTGACTCTCAGTGATCTAAATTCTTAATAACGGGAAAGTTTACATTTACTTTTTGGCCAATCATAATATTTCAGTAGAAATCTAACTTTTTTCTCTTGCACAACTTCCTATGTTTTAGAAAATCGCTTTTAAAGAAGTTTTTAAATTTTTTAAAAACATTCTCCGAACATCCGCTAACTCTTAATTTATTAATAGAGGATCACTTATTGCCTTTATCGATCACTTTTCTTCCAATATTATATCAAACAATTCTCTGCGCGTGAAGATAAGCCTCAGCTGCCGGACGCCTCCTCTAATAAAAAAAACGAATTACAAAAAAAACGCAATAATTTGCACACATGTTATTGTGCGGGAATTGAAGTCCATAAAACACTCTATATACTATCTAAAATTTGTACTACTGTTCAGAACTGTTTATTTCGTAGCTCAATTAAAATAAAACGATTTATTAAATTTTTTAGTGTTTCGAAGTTATGATTCCACGTATATTTAACGCAATATCTGGTTGTATAGAAAAATGTTGAATATATCAATGAAAAGTACAAAACCTTGAGGTAAAGTATCCTTATAGAATAAGAAGAATAACTCACTGAACTTTAATGCAAAACGTATTTATTTCTACAGCTCTGTACACAACTGGGATGCGGACCAGATGAGTTCTTAACTATCGGCAACTTCCGATGTTTATATTGTCTACATAAATTTTAAAATTCTATCGCCCTTTGCAGATAAGTGAAGAACAGTCATCTGGCAATAATTTTAGAGTGAAGAAAGATGAATTGGCGAGAGTTAATAAAAATACTTTTTTCCAGCTAGATTTCGTATCTGGCCCACTGTGCGGTGCCCACTCAGCATCGTGAGGCATTTGGGAAGCTACAATAAGTAGCGACTCCAGGTTGAGAATACCAGCTATAACGGCTGGAGGATCCGACATGCTGACCTACACTGGCTAGATGATCGTCTACCTCTGTGATTAACGCATGTGGGTGTGAAGCCAACAGCCGGCTGGTCAACCAAAAGTCTTCTAGGCCTGTCGCGCTTTGAGTTTTTTTATACCAAGAAGATCGGGATAAGTAAATTCCCGGGCAAGCGTGCTCTGCCATACCGTTCATCCGATTGAGATGGAGCTTTTTGAAAAATGTTCAGGAGATTCCGGGAATGAACATAGGCTATAAGAGAGTTATAATACTCAACCACTTCACCCCTAAAAATAACCCTTTGTAGTGAAAAACGTGAAATAAAATCCCTATTTTAACGCATAAATGGCTTACGCTACCTAAACCATAACAAATTCACAAATTGATGTACACAGTATTGAACACCTAAAAAAACTCTACAAAAAAGTAGAGTGTAACAGCGCACGACTGGTGGTAAAAACACATTAACATTCATTTAGGAGTAGCAGCGCACGCCGGGTATTAGCTAGTATATATATTAAATACTCATAACATTCATATTTCCTTTTTTTATTGTTTTACCCACCCTCATTTTGTAGGAATTACTTCTAGACCACAAAAAACATTGTTTTTCCCCTCCTATATTCAAAAAACTTTTACCACAATCACTAACGGGTCTACCAATATCGTACATACCTTGTCGACAGCATTGGAACCAATGGTAGGTCTTCATACACATCTGACTATTTAAATTGTTGTATGACCTGTTTGATAAACTCCTTTCAGGCTTCAGCACGTTACGACAGCATCATTCTGAGTACGTGAAGCACGGATAATCAAAATGTAAAAATATTGACTTATAGATTTCAGCAAGGCTTTCTACTCAGTTGACATTGACTTCTTATTGTGTAAACTAAAAACTACGCTTAACACAAAATACCATCCAGTTATTTAGTTTTTACATTCAAGAACGCCGACATTTCCTAATTATAATAAATCGCGAACCATTCACTTCAATATCCTGTTCTCCATGAACATTTTTTACCTATGCCTGATGAAAGTAATTTATTTGTCCATATAATATATTTGTCTTTTACTTAACGACGCTCTTTAACAGCTAAAGTCATTAGCTTAGCTTTTCAAATCTGAGCGTGAAAGGCAGAAAAATATTACACAGAAGCCTCTTTTCTTCACACTTGAAGTTATTTTACATGTCTTAAATCTATAACATAGAACCCGCGAATCTCGGAAACAGAGGTGAGCATGGTGATCTGTAGTCTAAAAGGAGGGAATATTTAATATATTCATGGATTCTGTTATCATATCCCCATGTCCATTCCTAATTATATTATTTTCTAGTCAGAAACCCTTTTCTTTTTACCTTAATTCCCTGATATAGTTATTCGATGTTCGTATTAATCGCATTAATTTTGTGATCATTGATCGTCTCTCTCATGTATTCCATCCTTACTCTTTAAAATTGTAATTGTTTCCCGTCTGATGATGCCAAATTGTCTATATTTACTTCACTTGGCTCATGTAGCCAATTAATTTATTCTAGTTTTTTTGTTTCCCTCCATGGCATCTTTACCTTGTCGTGGTGGAGTGGCTTGCGTGCTTAAATGATCCTGAGAGCTACGCCGGCGGTAGCATTGCTGCCGATAGGGTTACCCATGCCGGACTGGTCGAAGGTGATAAGCCAGACGAAAAAAGTACATTGGTCGAAAGAGTGACGATTCTTTCACCGTAAAAATAGAACCGTCAAGAAATGCGGACATGGGTTCAACTGGGGTAAAATTTTCCGGAGATCAAATAGTCCCCCATTCGGTTCTCCGGGCGGGGACTACTTCAGGGAACCCATGCCAAAGGCTCAAACACAGGGACATGTTCCTAGGAACATGGAATGTTAGGACTTTATACAATAGCGGGGCACTAGAGATATTAACGCGGGAATTAGATAAATCGCCCTTGGATATAGTCGCTTTACAGGAAGTTAGGTGGCCAGGAGAAGGTAGTCAGGAATCAGGAAGCTTTGCATTATACTACGGGGGTGCAGAAAGACCTGCATTTGGAAAGGGTTTTTTAGTCAGAAGGAGGATCCTATCCGCTATCCGAGATATTAAGTTTGTTAGTGATAGGATATCATACATAATTCTAAAGGGTAAACAACATGATTTTATAATTGTAAATGTACATGCCCCCACAGAAGATAAAGATGACAAGATCAAGGATGAGTTCTATGAAGAATTAGAATGCTTATTTGATAGCCTTTCACGATATCATATGAAAATTGTCTTAGGAGATTTTAATGCAAAAGTGGGGCGGGAAGATATATTCAAACCAACAATAGGCAAATTCAGTCTTCATGAAGATAGTAACGACAACGGGATTAGATTAGTCACATTTGCCACATCAAAGAATCTCATTGTTAAGAGCACAACATTTCAGCATAAGGATATTCATAAATACACCTGGACGTCCCCAGATGGAGAAACTCGGAACCAGATAGATCATGTATTAGTGGATAAACGCTGGCACAGTAGCATCATCGATGTTAGATCAGTTAGAGGGACAGACTGCAATTCGGATCATCATCTGGTCAGAGTGAAAATCAGACAACGGCTATCGCTTATGAGAGGAACAAACGCTAAAGATGATTCTGTAAAATTTGAATTAAAAAACTTGAAAAATGATGAAATGCGGCAAGAATACCAAATCAAAATTGCTAATAGATTTGAAGTACTGGAATCTTCCGATGACAATGTGGCAAACGAAGAAGAAACTGATATAAATAAAGAATGGGAGGCTATAAGAGATACTATTAAATTGTCAGCATCAGAAAGTGTTGGTTGTTTAAAAAAGAGGCAAAACAAGAAATGGTTTGATGAGGAATGTGCCGACATTGTAAAGAAAAGAAAGCTAGCAAAAATGAAATGGTTACACGAGCCAAATGAGGTAAATTTAGAGCAATTGGGTAGTATTAGACGGGAAACCACCAAGCTACTAAAGAGTAAAAAGAGGGAATATTTGAGAGAGAAGATTAATGATCTTGAAATGAATGCAAAAAAATAGGAACATTAGAGAATTATATCAGGGAATTAGTATAGAGAAGAAAGGGTTTCAGGCTAGAACAAACATAATTCGGAATGAAAATGGGGATATGATTGCAGATTCCAGGAGTATATTAAATAGATGGAAAAGTTACTTTAATCAGCTATTAAATGTACATACAGAACAGGACATTGAGGAGGATAATTTACAGACAGCAGAAATGCTAGTCGCAGAGCCAAGTGCATTAGAGGTTGAAATGGCGATTGAAAAATTGAAGATGTATAAAGCATCAGGTTCAGATGAGATCCCAGCAGAACTGATAAAATCAGGGGGAGAAAAATTGATGGACAAGATACGCTGGTTGCTTAGTATGATTTGGGAAAAAGAAGCTCTTCCAGATGAATGGAAGGAATCAATTATCGTACCAATTTATAAGAAAGGAGATAAAACTGATTGCAACAACTACAGGGGCATCTCATTACTTTCAACTTCGTACAAAATTCTAACAAATATATTAGTAAGCAGACTTACTCCCTATATTGATGACATTCTAGGAGATAATCAATGTGCATTTAGAAGAAACAGGTCTACAACAGATCAGATTTTTAGTATAAGACAGATTTTAGAAAAGAAATGGGAATATAATGGTACTGTACATCAACTATATGTAGACTTCAAAAAAGCATATGATTCAATTAAGAGGGAGAAGTTATATAGTATCCTGCTGGAGTTCGGAATTCCTAAAAAGTTAGTTAGACTTATACGAATGTGTCTAAATGGCACAAAGAGTAGGGTGCGTGTAGGCAAACAGTTTTCGGACACTTTTGAAATCCGAATGGGTTGAAGCAAGGAGATGCACTATCTCCTCTACTATTTAATTTTGTACTAGAGCATGCCATTAAATCTTTAGAGAATGAGGAAGGCTTACAACTGAATGGTATTAATAAGCTGTTAGTTTATGCTGATGATGTAGTACTATTGGCCGATAGCGAGGAGATACTAAAGGACAACACGCACACACTATTGAGTAACACTAAGAAATTAGGACTGGAAGTAAATATCAATAAAACTAAATATATGGTCACACATAGAAATACATTATATAATGGAAATGGACAGCTAATGACAAATGAGGGAAATTTTGAGGAAGTGGCTGAATTCAAATACCTAGGAACAATAATCACAAATAGGAATGAGATGCACAAAGAAATTAAACATAGGCTCAATTCTGGAAATGCATGCTATTATGCATTGCAGAGACTCTTGATGTCCCAACTCCTTTCAAAAAACGTTAAACTGAAAATATATAAAACTATTATTCTACCAGTTATATTATATGGGTGCGAAACATGGACTCTTACTTTAAGGGAGGAAAGGAGATTACAAGTATTTGAGAATAAAGTACTTAGGAAAATTTTTGGACCAAAGAGAGATGAACAGACAGGTGAATGGAGAAGACTACATAACAATGAACTACATGGTCTTTATAGGAAGCCAGATATAATAAGAATAGTTAAGTCTCGTAGACTGCGATGGGCAGGACATGTTGCACGTATGGGGAATGAAAGACTTGCATGGAAGCTTCTTGTAGGTAAGCCAGAGGGAAAACGCCCAGTTGGTAGACCAAGAATGAGGTGGGAGAATAACATTAACTATGATTTGAGGGAAGTAGATTGTACAGGGAATGATTGGAAAGCATTGGCTCAGGATAGGGATGTATGGAGAGCTTATGTCCGTGCGGCCATGAACCTACGGATTCGATAGTGCCAGTGAGTAAGTAAGTAAGTTTTTTTGTTTTCTTTTGGAATGCCTGGACATTCTTCATTAAACCATTTTTTGTTTTTATTCTTATTAAATTATGTAAGCTTACTGATGCTGGTAATTTAATATACCTCTTATATTATTCCTTTCTCTATTTATATCAGTTTGCCCATTGTTTTTTACGTTTTCTTCTTAATATTCCAGCGTTTAAATTCTATTACAATTACGACCTGGTCTTCTTGTCGCAGTTCATCATGTTATGTATTCATAATATGTGTATTAGATATATATCCAATATCCATAAATATGACTTTTACTTCTCCATAACTAACTCACTGGCAATATCGAACCCGTAGGTTCATGACCACAGGGACATAAAGCCCTCCATACATCTCGATTCTGAGCTAATGTTTTCCAATCACCCGCTAGGCTATGTAGTTTACTCCCTCAAATCATGGTTAATTCTCTTCTCCTCTTATTTCTTCATACTTCCGCAAACTCCATGTTCATGGAAAAATACCTTACATTCCTCTCCTGTTCATAATTAAATACATCTCTACACCAAGCTAAGTATCCTCCCGGGTTCATCTCCTATCTTCGATTCACAATTTGAGTGCGCGGTCGCACCAGGATCTGCTACTTGACATCCCACAACACTCGTCTTCTTATTGTTCTAATTTATAATTCGTATCCACTGCTTTACTCTAGAACTCGTATTTCTAAATATTGGGGACTGCCTCACGTTAGCTTTCTTTAAAATAAATTTGAATCTCTATCTTTTGTAATTGGTCTCTCAGGGGATTACTTGATGGTTTTTGATATTTCGCTTCTCTAATAAATAATAATAATAATAATAATAATAATAATAATAATAATAATAATAATAATAATAATAATAATAATAATAATAATAATAATATAATAATAATAATAATAATAATAATGATAGTAATGATAATAATGATGATACTATTGATGATGATGATGATGGTGATAATGATAATGATGATAATGATAATAATAATAACAACAATAATGATAATAATAATAATAATAGAAGTAGTAGTCGTTGTAGTAATAATATTGACTTGATTCATTTTAATGTTTGTTTAATTTGTTTACACATTTACTTACAAATATTTATTCCATGTTATGATTTATGTATGTACTTCAAAAGTAAATTACGAAAATCAATAATCACATCATTGTCATAATAGTAATTACAGCTCGAGTTGGCCCCTGGCCGTCTCTAAGAAATGTCTCCAAATTTCTCTGTCCTAGGTTGCTGTTTTCTAATTCTAACCATCTTATCTTCTCAGGTTGTTCTCTTTTCCAAGTTTGGATCTGACAGTCTTCGCTTCCAACAGGTTTTAAATTGATATATTTTTTCTAAATCCTCTGTTATTCATTCGCATTACATAACCATTCAATTTTAACCTGTTTATTATAATAAAATAGTATCTTCTACTTTCTAGTTCACGGTCCGAAAATTAACCTTTGTTTTCCTTACAATAGAATTGCATTGTCATTTGCAATGTATTAAAAACAGCTAGGCCTATAGGAAATTAACATTTACGTATATTACTCTCTTTTATTTTTTAAATTTTGTTTATCCTAGTTGTTTTGTGGGACAATAATTCGATATCTTAGGTCGACTTCTTGTTAGTGGGGACCAGAAGTTCTAAACTACACATTAGGTAGGTACACAGTAGGGGTCATCCCTGTATATTTCATTAGCAATATGCCAGGACTACCGCCGAAGAAAACACAGGGCAACAAAATACAGGAGCACACATCCAGATCCAAGGTGAAGATTTAAAAATCTCTTACCCCCGACAATAATTGAACGTTGTTCATATTTCCCTTGGTCATTCCATTCTTTGATGTCATAATCAATTTAAATTTAATCGTGCATTCTTACTATATGACAAGCCAACTTCCTTATTCGAAGAAAATTTTAATATCAGTGTTTGTTATCGATTCTCGCTACCTTGGACTATGATTCTTTAAACTTTATACTCCGATAAATTGTTTTATAGTAATTCATTATTCTCCTGATCACTATTAAGTCATACCTTCCATTTCCTATGCGATAACAAGATCATGCCCGCATTATTCTTCATTGAAGAATAGTTCCTTATGTGAAGGGTATACTTACTTACTTACTCACTGGCGCTATCAAACCCGTAGGTTCATGGCCGCGCGGACATACGCTCTCCATACATCCCTATCCTGAGCTAATGCTTTCCAATCATTCCCTGTATAATCTACTTCCCTCAAATCATAGTTAATGCTATTCTCCCACCTCATTCTTGGTCTACCAACTGGGCGTTTTCCCTCTGGCTTTCCTACAAGAAGCTTCCATGCAAGTTATGTGAAGGGTATAGCGAGAGAGAGAGAAAAAAAACAGGCAACCCACTTTACCCTTGAAGCCTAGAAAACGTACTATTAATTCTACAATACCCATGTTTCCTTACCTGTATTCCAAATTTTGTTGGTAAATAAACCACGACTAAATTGTATACTGTTTCGCCCGTCTAAATGATAGTGCTTTCCATGGGCCCTCAAACCTCATTTTGACTAAAAATGACTTATCTGCTTCCTGTACCCTTCATACTATCAACCAATATCCCTGAACATTTGCTGATAGATTTATTATCCATCTAGTTTCCCAGCACATGCAAATTGGTAAACTTCTTAATCATGGTAGTTAAATATATCTGCTTTATAATACAAAATGTCTCAGATATGACTTCTTCCATGGAATGTAGAATTTGTTGTATGCGTATATCATTGTTTATATTACTATGGCTTACGAAATATGTTGTTTACTTGTGTCAACGGTTGGGTACAAAGATCGGAAATCAAGTTTTATAATTTGACTTTTTATATGTTTGTTCCTGTTATGTAATTTGTCTTTTTATCTAAGCCATTCATTATGACTATGCATTTTTTATTGCTACACAACTTCAGAAGGTTGCAAACTAACAAAATAACATACTACATCAAGTTTGTAATTTTATTAATCATATTGTGTTATTGATTCAAGAACTTGTTTTAATTTCTAAAATGAAATTTACTGAGTCTTATCAAAATAAACAGGATGAAAATCCTACAAATAAAGAATAATAATAATAAGAAATTAACTGAGTCATATCACTATCTTCGTGTATGTTGCAACTATTCGGTACACTAACTGTATAGCACAACAGCCTAGAATATACATAGCTTCATATCCACATATTCTAATCATAGATATGGATGCTCATCTAGCCACTATAAAGATGCTATTTCATCAGCATGTTCGATTACCCAGCTGTTATAGATTATTTTCATCCCGCGCCGTAGCCGAGTGGTTAAGGCAAGATGCCTTGGCGCAGAGCTAACGGGACTTGCCCTGGTTCGGGTCTTCATGGGGGAAGACATTTTCTCATAGGATTTCGGCCAATATGATACCCGTGCCCATCCAACATTGTGCGGCATTTGGATAGCTACAATAAGTACGGTTCCAAGTTGAGAAAACCATCTATAACGGCTGAAGGACCCGACATGCTGACCACATGTCACTCCTACACTGGCTGGATGATCGGTCTACCTCAGTGATTAGCAAATGTGGATGCGAAGGCAGCAACCGGCTGGTAAGCCAAGGACCTTCTAGGCCTATCGCGCCATGGAGTTTTTAGGTTATTTTCACAAATTCTTGCGATCGGTTCCATACACTGACTAAAATTCATATCTACGTTGATGACTTGCAACTTTATACACATACTAGACCGGAACTGATTAGCGATACAATTAAACAACTTAATGAAGATATTAACTCCATAGCACGTGGACAAAACAAACAGACCTTATTATAAACCCTGAGAAGTCACAAGCAATTGTCATCGGCCATCAAAGTATATTAAACAAATTTGATTACCCATCGATAACTTCTGTAAATATAATTCAAACCAAAATTCCATTTAAACCTTCCGTGAAAAAATAAATAAATAAATAAATAAAATAAAAAAAACTTGGTGTATATTTCGACCAAAATCTTAGTTGGCAGGTTCATTTAAGAGAAACTTGTAAAAAATATTCAATTCTCCATTTGAAAATTGTCCTTCGTTCTTCATTAAAAAAAGTACTTGTCTCAACTTTGATTATGCCGCATTTCGATTATTGTGGCTTGCTCTTAACTGACATGAGTATCACATTCGGACAAAACTGCAACGAGTTCATAATGCTTCTGCACGCTAGGCCAATATATACAACCTCCTTATATCAGACCACATAACTCCAGTATTTAAAATGTTGTCTTGGATCCGATGGAAGACAGGCGGAAGATACATTGCCGCTGCTTCTTATACAACACTTTGTTCACCTCATCACCCCTTTATATTTCTACTCGCTTCCATTCGCTATCCTCCCACTGTAACTTAAACACACGATCGAGAGAAAATTTAACTCTACCTGTTCCTCTACATCGAATATCTCACTATTCCTCATCCTTCCATGTTTCAACCACCCGACTCTGGAATTCCCTCCCATCGTATATCAAGGACTGTCCGACTCAAAAACAGTTCACGAAAAAATCATTACATATTTCCTTAGACACTATAATATATAACCGTGTTCTATGTATACTTTCATTATTCCTTTATATTTTAAACTTCCTTTATCAAGCCAATTACTTAATCAAATTATAGGTTATTATAATTGTTATTATTATTATTACAATTTTTATTTATTTCCATTGTCAACTTTATAGTGTGAAGCCTGCCTATATATATTATGTATCACGTAGATAATTCATAATTGTTATTATGTGTATGATTTAACCCTGATGAAGTGAAAGAGAAGACCCTACGGTCTTAACTCCATGAGGTAAAATAAATAAATAAAATAATTAAAATTCGATGAGAAAATTTTCCCAAAGGGAACTCAAACCAGCGCGTGTTTCGCAGCCCTAAGCCAAGGCAAGATTCTTTAGACAGCTCGAGCACTGTGCAGAAATGTATCCAGTGCATTGGAAGCATTCGACTTTGTCAGCCTGGATCTACTATTCATCAAGTACAACCTGGTAGTTTTCCCATGTGACAAATGTATATGTATATATATATATATATATATATATATATATATATAGTAATTCTGCCCTAGGGCAGGTCTTTCACTGCAATCATTGCTTTGCAGCTGTACTAGGGATTTATAAGTGTGGTAGCTTCCCGTTGCTTTCCACACCGATGAAGGATGATGATGATAAAGATAAGGATGATAATGATGGCCGGATATTTTTCAGGAACCTTTGGGCCATAAGCTTCCTGACATTTGCCTTACAGGTGAAAAAAAACTCCGAAAACCCCTCACCCAGTAGCCTGTCCCGACCGGGAATCGAACCCGGACCTGCTGCGTGACAAGGCAGCACGCTACCTCGAGACCACAGCGTTGGACTTTATATATATACAGGCTGTTGCAAAAAACACCGACAATGGAGGTGAGGTGGTATATTGAGATTTGTTGATCATTTTTAATAAGGTACCAATGTCCGGAAATTATTCGTTTTCACACTGTGAGTAGCAACTTCTCAAGAGTTCCGTTAGTTGGGTTTCAAGACTCTATAGTTGAGAATACTGTCACAGCCACATCAAGTTTTCAAACTATCCACCTCATATGTTGATTATTTTTTCAAAATGTACCAATGTCCGGAAATGATTTGTTTTCAAGCTATGAGTAGCTAACTTCTCAAGAGTTCCGTTAGTTGCATTTCAAGACTCAATACTTGAGAGTACTGTCACAGCCACATCAAGTTTCAAACTATTCACCTCCCGTCTAAGTGCAGAGCGTTCATCGGTGGTGTAGTGATTGGCACGCACGTTCAAATACGTCTGCCCTCGTTTGAATTGTTTCTGTAACAGCGTGGATTCGGACTATACGATCCATACGTGACTCTACTGGAGTCTGATAAATAGACTGTTTCATGTCACTCCACAAAAAGTAGTCGAGAGGATTATGATCAGGTAATCTTGGAGGCCATGGGACTGTCCACCTCTGGAAATCCATCCACCTGGATGCGTGGTATCCAAATGTCTCTTCATATTAGCATCGAAGTGAGCTGGTGCTCCGTCATGTTGCAGCTACATTCTTTGCGAAGCCACGTATCACAGGTTCCGTACTTGTGAGTTGTCAAGTAACGAGTCTTCAAATCTTTCGAACTAACAGTGATCATGAGATATAATTAACTAGTCATAGTGTGAAAACGCATCATTTCCGGACATTGGTACCTTATTAAAAAATGATCAACATATTTTAATATACCACCTCACCTCCGTTGTCGGTGTTTTCTTTGCAACACCTGTATATACAGGGTGTCCCATTCAAACTTCCCACATTTTAATTAATCATAACTACAAAGTATGCGGAATTATGAAATGGGGCCGGTATTAAACAAATCAGAAACTCAAAGAAAGTTCATTGTCGTACACTAAAACACCTCTATATGTGCACCATTAGTAGCACGAACAATATCAAGTCTGTATTCGATTTCATGCCAGTTCTGTCCAACATATCCATTGGTACTGTTGCAATTGTGTCAAGGATACGCGTTCGTAAATCATGAAGATCTTGTACTGGGGTCGCAAACATGGTCTTTTACATACCCCCAGAGGAAGAAGTCCAGTGGAGTGATGTATGGCGAACGTGGTGGCCAGCAAATTGGTCAGCCACATCCATTCCACTTATCTGGGAAGGATTCTTTGAGTGATTTCCGAACATCCAGGCTCCAGTGTGGTGGGGCTCCATCTTGCTGAAAGATACTTGGGGTTGCAGATCAGCTACTTGGGGGTGAAAGAACTGTTCCAACATGTCTTGGTATACCGGGCCAGTTATTGACTTCTCATTGAAGAAAAAAAAAGGGCCTATAATCCTGTTCTTCATCATTCTACACCAAACGTTTATTTTGGGCTATCCCGGACGTGTTCACGGTAGATGTGTGGATTTTCCGTACCTCAGTTCCTTACATTGTGCCGATTAACAGATCCTGATACATGAAAAGTTGCCTCGTCAGAAAACAAGACGTTTCCAAGAAATTGAGGGTCCATTTCAATAGCGAATGCCTGTCATCTGGCTTTATTTGTTGAACAATTTGCATCTTGTGGGGGTACAAACGAATCCGCTTATGAAGTACTCAATACACAATTGATCTCGGCACATTGAACTGCCGGGAAGCTTGGCGAATTGATTTTTGTGGACTTTTCTGAAATCCTGCGCTAATTTCTTCAATCTTTTCTTCTGAAACACGTACGCGCACCTCCTGATATTTTTTTTAACGCTTTCAGTCGTCAGAAACTTCTCAATCCATGCCTTAATGGACTTCCCATCAGATGCATTTCATCCATATTCTCTCTGGTAATTTCTTTACACCGTAATGATTGACTTCGGCTCTGCATAACAGAAACCAGTTTGTGCTCGTTGCTGAGGAGTCGCCATTTTGTTTTATGTTTTTGTCCAACATGCGACAGATGAATTAACTGCAACAATGAAAACAAAAATTCTTTGAGTCTTTCTTTCTCTTAATACCAACCTCATTTCATAATTCCGCACATTTTGAGAGTTATGATTAATTAAAATGTGGGAGGTTTGAATGGGACATGGGTGTATTTCATTGTCCATCATTATAATCTAGGGGCAACTTCGTTGTCTCGGACGCAGCTGACCCTGATTCAACCCCCGTCGAGACAAATTTCCTAGATGAGACTTTATTCGGGATTTTCCTCACCTTTAAAACATTTGTCAGGAAACTTTCATGCCATCAGACCATCGTACTCTCTTTGTTTAGTCGTAAGTACTCCGGAGAAAACTTGGCCCTGGGATCGACTCAGTCTAGAATTGAAAAGAGTACCAAGCATGTTCTGGGATAAGAGCGATCGTCACGCAGGACTGCCAACCCGGTTTTCGTCTCATTCCGATTGTTGCAGAGACGCGAATGTGAACATCCTATTACCTTAGAGAACTCCTAATTCCAGACGTGGAATTGCTTTAAATCTACGACACGAGGACCAAGACCTAATTTACCAACCGAAGGAAGCCAAGTGAAGGATTTAAAATCGATCCCGGCCAACTTCGCAATATTTAATGTGATTTATATGTGAATATTGTTTTGATCTAAACATTCGTGTTGTCTCGGTGGTGCAATATTGTTGTATAGTCGTAAAAGTAGATATGCTATTCAGAGTTGAATATCTTATTTTGACGTTTCGTACCTTTGCAAGGCGTTCAAAGCGTGGTGCACGTAAAAGTATCTACAAATGGGGTGATGCTATCATGGTAGAAGTAGACAGTTTCCACAATTGTTTTAAAATGTTAAATAATATACATATATACATATGTGTGTGTATATATATATATATATATATATATATATATATATATATATACATACACAGGATGTTACTGAAGAAGTATTACAGACTTCTAGAGGTTGTAGAGGGGACTTAGCAGATAAAGTTTTGATATGGAACCCATATCCTGAGACGTACAATTTCGATGTAAAATAGGTATGAATATCGAAACACAATGGGCTGACATCATGTGCCTTGTGTTTCAGAATAAGTATTACATACTTCTAGAGGTTTACTACACCTGTCGAGTCGGAGGAAGTTCTTCTTGCACGAAGTTTGGCGACAGCAAAAAATATTGTGCACACACCAGCAAGCGCGGATAAACGGCGGGAGTAACTATGACTCACTTAAGGGTGTCCAAGGGCCTTAGGACCCGACTGCAGTCTCCCTTCTGCAGGTCTATTCGGAAGAATAGGCTTATATCGGAAAGTTAGCTGGCTCCGGGCAATAGTCCAGCCAGGGTTGGTAATGAGGAGGGTGGCCGCGGAAGCCTTGGGAAAGTGGAGGCGCCCTTCTTTGACTAATTCTAATGCCTTGGAGACGGATTGTGAGCTTCACTTGCCTCTGTCAGGCTGGAAGAGGTCTGGTTCCGCCTCTCTCTCGGCCTAGCGTCTATCCAGACGATGGTGAGGTGGGCTGGTAACCGAAGCCGGTGACAACACTCCGGAATACGGTCCTTCAGTCGATTGCCCCGTCTGCCTAGGAATTCAGACTACCTTTTTCGCTGGAACGACTGGATTTGATCTGGGCCCTGCTGCATTGTGGCTGGGGGGGGGTCTTGATTCTTCCTATCTCTCAGCCTCGGTGTTGCTGGGACCCGGGTTCAATCATAATATTATCGGGCCTTGTTAGAATGACTCACCCCCGGTTGGAACGTTGGGGGCGAGATGTTCTCCCCCATTTCGGCACAAGCATCGCTTTGCTACAATGTCGAGGATGGAGCGGAGCTTTGAGTGTAGGAGGCTTCGAACCACTCTTGACGGAGGAGCTTAGCTTTGCGAGTCCTTGCCTGCGCCTATGGCTATAGGCTGATAGTGTGCGCAAGGGCGGCGGGCCTTCAATAGTAGGGTGGACACCTTCGCGAGGTTTTCCTTGTTTAGGTTATCTTGCACCTTAATGGTCGGATACCGAAATAAGATCCATCCCCCTTGGGTGGTCCCGCTTACCTGATTCACCAAGCCTTGTTTTTTAACTTCAGCAAGAGACTTTTTCCAAATTAGGAACTTCTCCCTGGTAGTGGTCGTGCCATCGCTATGTCTCGTTAATCTCTCGGAGTATGGATAATTGCACGACCCTAGTGTCAGTTACTCTCCACTCTCTTCAGCTGCCCTCGGGTAGCAGAGGTTCCAACGCCTCGCCCAAAGGTTGTAAGTGGTCCCGGTTGGGTGATCGTCATCTAATTAGTGACGCGCATGAATGGATTAACGAGATTCCCTCTGTCCGTTTCTATGTATATGAAAACGTGGGTCGCAGGTACACTTTGTGCAACGAACAATAAGGTCGCCACGTGGAACCACACTTTTAGCACAACCTGAATCTGTAATACTTATTCTGAAACACAAGACACACGATTTCAACCCATTGTGTTTCGATCTTCAAACCTATTTCACATCGAAATGGTACTTTTGCGGACATAGGTTCCTTATCAAAATTTTATCTGCTGAGTCCGCAGTACAACTCATATAAGTCTGTAATACTTTTTCTGAAATACCCTGCATATATATATATATATATATATATATATTGACTTGTATTTTACCACGCTTTGTAGGCCTATATATATTTTTATTGATATGCGGAAGATTAATTTGTACGGAAAGTTTTTTTTTTTCGCATTTCAATGCCATCAGATAGGCCTATTTAACAATTACGTTCATTTTAAAAGTTCAACACATATATAGGATATTTTAAACTGTGTAACAGTAGCCTATAATTGGATAAGAGTACATTTTTCTGGTACTGGGGGCAAATTTACTGAGTTGGATGTTATTTGTTTGCTGGTGGTTTAGTAAGAGAACTTATATAACAGTCCATTTATTTTTTGCATAACTAATGTATATATCGTAATCTCGAAATTACTATAAAACTGTAAGGTTTCTGCTTCCATAACAATTATGCTGACGGCAAAGCATTTTTTTGAAATGGTATCATGCACATAAATGTGTATTGATGCAAAAATTTAGGCCTACACATGGCAATATGAAGAGGTGTTAGCACTAATGAAAATCTATTTTCAGATTATATGATCATAGTTTGTGTGATAATGTCCTTTCGTGTTTTGACGCATCTAGTTCCCTACGAAATATTTTGCTTCTTTTTATCTCTCTCTAAATACGTCCTTTTGCTATCAACATCTACATGCTCTTAACACCTCCAAATGTCAATTTATTCTTGGTATTTCTGTACAACTTTAGATGATTATTGTAGGGTATTTACATAATTTCCGAGAAATGTTACCTAAAGAATTAAATAAAACACTTAATCTTCGCACACATACATTAATACATAGGTTCTACTTGGATACACGCGCGCTCGCGCCTCCCCAACACACAGATATATGTATATATATATTTGTGTGTGTGTGTGTGCTATATATATCCATCCATAGTAATTCTCCCCAGGGCAGTTCTTTCACTGCAATCATAGCATTTTCATGCTATGCTTTGCAGCTTTACTAGGGAATTATAGGTGTGGTAGCTTCCCGTTGCTTTCCACACCGGTGAAAGATGATGATGATAATGATAAGGACGGTGTTGATGATGGCCGGATGATTTTCGGGGACCGTTGGGCTCTAAACTTCCTGACATTTGTCTTACAGGTGAGGATGATTTAAAACCCCGAAAAAAACCTCACCCAGGAGCCTGTCCGAACCGGGAATCGAACCCGGGTCCGATGCGTGACAAGGCAGCACGCTACCTCGAGGCCACAGCGGTGGACACTATATATATATATATATATATATATATATATATATGTATATACACACAGGTTGTTTCAGAATAAGTATTACAGACTTCTAGGGGTTGTAAAGGGAACTTAGTAGATAATTTATGTAGTTTGTGTATTTCGGGCTAAATGGCCAAAGAACGCGCAGAATCTCCTGAGGATATCTACCGCAGTAGTAGACGAAACGTTGAGTTTTTATTAAAACCAGACCACGGCCATTTAGCCCGAAATACATAAATCAAGACACATGCCGTGAAAGTTCACAATCTTAATAGATAATGTTTTGATAAGGAAACCACGTCCGGAATCGTACCGTTTTGATGTGAAATAAGTTTGAAGATCGAAACACAATGGACTGACATCATGCGTCTTGTGTTTCAGAATAAGAATTAGACTTCCACGGGTTGCACTACACCTGTCGAGTCAGAAGAATATCTCCTTGCACGAATTCTGGCGGCAGCAGAAATGATTGTGGACACACCAGGACTTGTGGGGCATGTGTATGAAAACATGCGTAGGAGGTACACTTTGTGTAACGAACAACAGAGCCACCACGTGAATCCACACTTGCAGTACAACCCATAGAAGTCTGTAATACTTATTCTGAAACACAAGACACATGATATCGCTTTTTGTGTTTCAATCTTCAGACTTATTTTACATTGAAATGGTACGTTTCCGGCCATGGATTCCTTTTCAAAACTTTATCTACTATGTCCCCTTTACAACCCCTAGAAGTCTGTAATACTAATTCTGAAACATCCAGGATATTATTCTCGCCTCTAGATCGAAAGTTCGCGGTTTAAAATCCGGTCAATGTCCATGGATTTAATACCAATTACTGCTTCCTTATGAAGGGAAGTAATATCGTGGGTGCTATTACTTAAATTTGGGTTACATAAAATACATAAATTCCATGAATACGAGGCATCTGTCTTTCTTATTTTAGTGAATATTTTTTTGAAGTCCACCGCTGTGCTCTCGTGGTAACGTTGTTGTCTCGTATGCAGCTTTCCCGGGTTCGATTCCCGGTCGAGACTAGTTTCCAGGGTGAGGATTTTTTCATCGCCTGTAAGATAAATGTCTGGAAACTTTAAGTCCTAAAGTGTTCCCGAACATCACCTGGTCACCACAGACATCAACATCATATTCGACTTGTTAAGTATGATTAATGAAAATGGTGTGTCTTATTTTAAATGTTAGTGTTGTCTTGGAGGTGGCCCTGCCATTGAGTCTGTCAATAATCTAGGAAGTCCCTCCATGTACTTCTGTGGTCAAAAAAGTTTGTGTGTGATCCATAATTGAAAATTAAAACATTTTCTGTACTTGATTTTCCAGTACATTCGCAATACAATGTGTCTGTGCGACATAATGAAGCTCTGTAATCTTCATGTATCGTGGGGCCGAAAATATAAGTTTAAGACATTTATTCTGAATGATCTGAACTTTTTTTGTGACAATTACCGAAGATGCTACAGGATTTACAGTCGTACAGCACCATGTTGCGAATCATAGCTTTGTAAAGTTTAAGATTGATAAATGCATATAAAATAGCTATCCCTGCGTTAGCTTTATGTTGTAAATGCCGAATATAAATTTTGAACATAAGCTTGGAATCCGGATGGAGTCCACGATACTTGACTGAAGGTTCTAAGCGGAAATTTTGAGCACCCAAAGAGAGTTGGATCGAAGTGTGTCTTGTGGAATTAGTGTTGTTGGTTGTATTTATCTTTATGTTACATTGGTGGAGCCAAAGATAAATTAGATTAAGTGCATTTTGGAAAATACGGAGTCGTCTGGGAAGGGATCGAACGGTAGTTTGAAAGAAAAGACAGATATCATCGGCGAATGATACGGTACAGATATATGGAACGGTTGGAATGTCTGGTACATATAATGTATATAGTAGGGTAGAAAGGTCTGCACCTTTGGGTACTCCCGCCAAGACCGGCTTGCAGTCGGGTTTATACCCTGTAACCGACACGTAACATTGTCGGTAAGTAATGTATTTAGCTATAATTTTGATTAGTGGGCCAAAATTTCAAATTATAAATAAGTCCATTTATCCAAGTCGTAGCGAAAGCTTTCTCAATATCAAGGAATACCGCAATGGTACAAGGTTTCTTGTTGAAGCCCGTGACAATTTGGTCAATCAGTCTAGCAAGCTACAGCGGAGTACTATGTGAATTTATAAACGCAAATTCGTGGTTTGGTATAATATGTTTTTCCGAGATTTCAATTTTGAGCCGTGCCAGGATTAATTTCTCCAAATATTTTTCCGAGCACAGGTAGAAGACTGACTGGTCTCAAGTTGTCGGGTTTAGAAAGATCTTTGCCGGGTTTTAAAAGGGTTATGGCATTTGAAGTCTTCCATAGGTCAGGGAAATATTGAAATTCTGTGCAATTTTTAAAAATAAGTAGTAGAAGGAGTATGGAGGTACTTGACAGCGAGGTTTGAAATACCGTCACTTCCAGAGGTACTATTTGAGTTGAGGTTCCGAACAAGAGTTCGGACCTCAGTGAAGTGGATATCAAGAAGGTTATGTGGGGTGAGTTTTGCAAGAAAAGTATTCACCACGTCGTTTACCTTAGTCTCATGAACCGGAATGGTAAGCTCGTGTGAGCGGAAATGTTTGGCAAGATGGGTGGTAAGAACCTGGGCCTTGTCACTAAAGTGATAGGCCCAAGTGCCTTTATCATCTATCACAGACGGAGGATCTGGGACTGTACTCGCTCTGATGCGTCCACAGTAATTAATTCTGAGGGTATTTACAGAGTTTCATATGCCATTGGCTATAGTACATAAGATGGTTACGAAGAAGCTTCGGTTTAATTCCTATAATCTTAAGTAGCTGTAACATCTGAAACCTCATAATCAACTGAAGTGATTTAATTTTGCTGTTGACATGTTATGCAATATCGAAGAAGACTCACATTGTTTCGATCAAATTTTTCTCGGAGAATATTGCAAGTATATTTTATTTTTAACGCCTTGTGTGCTATATGTGAAAAAAAAAAACAAATCAACTTTTCATTTGTCTGTAAAGGTTAATGACATAGTGCACGGATATGTGGAACTGAGAATAATAATAATAATAATAATAATAATAATAATAATAATAATAATAATAATAATAATAATAATAATAATAGCTTAATTTTACCTGGCAGACTTAAGGCCTTAAGGCATTGTCTTCAATTCAACCAGTTTGGAAAAAAAATACAAAAATTATTCTTACATACACAAGTGATTTGTGAAATGGAAAGAGTCCGAAGGGGAATTAGTGATATGTCGTGATGCATTACGAGTTTCATATCATTGAGCCTTTGTCATTTCAGGGAGCAAATCTTTGAGAGTGAGTTTTCCGGGGTGTTGCAGATTTACCCAACTACCTGCTTTCAAATAATGTATTGTCGTCCCTTATTAATTTTTTAAAATCTAAACGAACTGTAAAATGTTATTTCCAACATAGAGCAAGCAACGAAATGGACTCTTTGCAAATTATAGAGCACAAGGTTTGCAAACCTCCTACAACCTGGATAGAACAAATCTTCGTTGGTTTTTCGTGCGCGGATATCCCCCCTTCCCCTACATAGTAGCAATTTACGTTGCAGTTTCCCAGCATAATCGGGATTGTTGAGACTTGCTTGGAGTGTAATTGTGCATTCTATAAGAATATAAAATAATTAATATATAATTGCACTACCATCTAAGCTGTTTTCGTTATTTTCCATTGAAGATAAATTGGAAATAAAAACCCTATAAAAGCCCATGCCAAATCTGAATACAAAACAGACAGATCAATACAAAACCAGACAATTCACGTGAAATTTCAAGCGGGACGTATACCTTTATGAAAAGTGTATGAACTTTATAATCTCCTTGCATTTCCTTTATTACAGAAAATCTGTGGACATACAACCGAATGAAATATTTATATCATCTGGCAGAGAAAATAAAAAGCACGAAACATAAAAAATATATAAAAATGGTTTTGATCTTGTATTCTAGGTACTATGAGTATAGCTCAATAGAAAGCTGGACAGAAAGTACAGGAGAAGAATCGCATTGCATAATTAACAAGTAAAGCAAAACATATATTTTGAACATGTAGATTGTTAATGAAAATCATAATAGGTTGTATTTCACTGATCCTGGGAAAAAAAACCAGTTATCATTTTTTCTTCAATTTTCTTTTATTTTCTTAATGGATACTGACTGTTTTTTATGCTTCTTCATGTGGTAAAATCAAAATTATTCATTCTGTTGCTATAATAGTCAATGTTTGTTTTATACAAGTCAAAAAAAGAAGGAAGTTAACTGGTAGAAACAGATATATCGACCTATCTTGTATGTGCCAGTTTTGGACTTATCTAGTTTTCCTAGGGAACAAAATGTTTGTTTCTAAGTACAACTAAAATGATCTAATTCCACGAGCCGCTCCTGCTATATTTTAAGCCTTAGGTCCCAAATCTGAAGATTGTCGGGCTCGTAAAAGAACCCCAAGCCTAAATTAGAGCCTCTCAGTAAAATTTAATCGAACTTTCCCATCCAAAGAATGTCTTGGTTGTCAACTAGATATCTCTTGAGGCTATGAGCTGATCACTTGTCACTCAATGACATCTGTAAGGAAATGAGCATTACTACATTACCTTGGTTATGTAACTGCCGCATGGTATCACCGTTTCCCCACATTGGGATGTAGGGTATGTACAGGCAGTTAATGCAGTAAAATATCTTGATATCTTGCATTTTCCTTTTCCTTCTACTAATGGAACACTTACAACTAAACGTAATGTTCCATTAATATTGTACACGGTACTACGGGGCCTGTTCGAGATTAATTGAAACGGCTTTTCGATGTTAGTTGTACTGGTCGATGTGGAGCAATGTTACGGCCTCCTCGTTCACCCAACACAACACCATTAAATTTATTTTGTGTGGGATTATGTTAAGTATAAACTATACACAAGTATAAAATTCTAGGCTTTCGCGGCCAGTGTCTTGATTCTTGTTTGGTTCGTCTTCCGGGCTATCACAGTAGTAGATGAAACGTCGAGTTTCAAGAAAACCTGCCCAAGGCCATTCAGCCCGGAAGACGAACCAAACAGGAATGTACACAAATGGTGAAGTGGCAAACATTCAAGAACTAGAATGAAGTATCAGAAATGCATTGTAGAATATCACTCCCCACACAATACAGAATACTTGTAGAGAGCTTGACTGTTGTCTAGACACCATATAAGCAATTAGAGATATCCATGTTGAAGTGATGAGAAGTGGATGAAACTTTTGAGTTAAAAATTGTAATACAGAAAACTGATAGATGATATGTCTAGTTATGTAATTGATAATGCAGCTCTACAAAAAATATTTTTTGTTGCCCTGGATATCTCTGCGAATTTCTGTTTTCAAGTGCACAGTTTACGAATATATTCATGAAAGTGCTGAATGTGCTTTAGTTTTTATGATTTTTGCATATCTTATATTTTAAACAGTAAACGGCTTGTTACTAATAAAATTTATCTTTCCGGTCATGATTTGATTTCTGCGCATTTTTTTCGCTCATACAAACATCACGTGATCCCTACTCTCGCACCTCTCGTTCTGCACATCGACCGTGATCTCAGTTATTTGACAAAATTAAAGTATTCAGAACGTGCATCTGGATAAGTTTCCAAGTATAAATACATGTGGATACACAAAATACCCTTGCTTCATTTGTTTGTGGGATAGTGGAGCAAAGCAACTTCATTGGGAACAAGATGTGTGGCCTTTGAGAAAGTCCTTAACTGTCGGTAAAGCCAAAGTAATAAACAAGCCGTTACTAAGCAGAGAAAAAATCACACTTCCACCCTTATATATCAAGTTAGGTTTGATAAAAAAATCCGTCAAAGCGTTGGACAAGGAAGGAGAATGTTTCAAATACATTTGTAGAAAATTTCCTAAGCTCAGCATGGAAATGTTTAAAGGCGGAATATTTGATGGTCCTCAAATTCGGCAATTGATGAAAGATGCAAATTTTATCAAAGTTATGACTGTTCCGGAAAGTGAAGCTTCGAAGGATTTTATATTGGTAATAGAAAATGTCCTATGTAACTATAAAGCACTAAATTATAAAGAAATTGTGCAAAACATGTTGACAAGTTTCAAGATTGTAGGAGCAAATATGAGTATAAAGTTACACTTCTCCACAGTCACCTGGATTGATTTCCGGATAATTTAGGAAATTATAGCGACGAACAGGGAGAGTGCTTTCACCAGGATCTAAAAGTAATGGAGGAAAGTTATCAGGGGTAGATGGGACCGTCACATGATGGCAGATCACTGCTGGTCTTTAAAAAAGAGATTGTCCCCTAAAAAATTATAGAAGAAAATCTTATAAAAGGCGCTTCACTGAAGTATAAAATGGGGTTTCGACATTTTTCTTTCCATTTACGTCGGTGTATACTAATTTTTCAAAAAAGAATTGACATTATAAATATGTCTGTTTTTCTTATTTTCCGATTTTTGTATGTAAAATTAAAATAAAGATTTGAAAAAAAAAACAGAGCAAATCTTCCAAAATCATTGATAGTTTCATGAATTGTGAGCATAAATTTATCCGAAATTAATCTTATATCAAGGGCAACAAAACCACTGTTAACCAGTGTAAATAATTAAATCTGGCCAGTACTTTACGTACTCGGTGTAATTTATTTATTTCTTATTCTTAGTTTAACCTCTCCCTTGTAGGTACTTTTACGTACCTCCATGCCACCCAGGCCTTTAAGTAACACTACCTATCTCGAGAGGATGTTTAGATTTTGGATCACATACATAATTTTTGAACACACTAGGACTTCTAGAGCCTCCCAGAAGAAGGAATCAGCTCATTGCGGGCCACCTACGTGACAGCACGAACATTTAAGACAAGACACACCATTCACTCACACATTTTTACTAAACAAAGCGAAAATTGTAGGATGGTTTTATGGTCATATTATGTTCGGCGACTATTTGCCTTTAAAGTTTCTCGGCATTTGTCTTACACGTGAGGAAAAACCCCGAAAACCTCACCAGGAAACTTGTTCCGAGCTAAGATCGAACTCGGGCCCACTGCGTACGATGCAACGACGTTATCCTGAGACCATAGCGGTAGACTATTCGGTGTTCTGCTACTAGCACTAAATGCGAATATATCCCATTAATTTGTCATGAAATCCCGTAAGGGTGAGAAAGGAATAATTCAAGTTTATTTCCCAAAGACACCCGATGTAAATAGATGGCTATACATAAGTTGCGGTTGGGTTTACCCCTACGAAACCTCCGGTGAGATCCAAGACCAGTCTGAACACAAATCAACGAAAAATGTGTGCATTTCCTGCACCCTATTTCAGAACCGGCGACCAGCACGCTGTTATATTTCTTAACGCTCTAAGTTTCCTAATCTACTGCGATTACTGTTTTTTGCTACTTTTTACTACTGCTACTAAATTACTAAATAGGTAGATGAGAAAATTGAAGAAGTGTAGAGCATCCCATACGGAAATTATGAATATTACAGGATTTTTATAATCCTTCACAAGAACAAGGAACATGATATAGGTGTAACTATTGGTAGTAGAATAATGAATAGAGACCTTGATAGTGGCCTGCGGTGGTCAAACTGAATGACCATGGCCTTCATTTCACAATCTTAGCTGTTACATTTAACTTAGATATCCTCCCCACATACGCCAGAAAACCTGTTCTATTATAGCGGAAATGCTCTCACATGTTTATACGAGGGACGTCTGTCACGTAGGCTTCCTGATGTCCTCGTATGTTCTGGATTTTACGCGAAAGTCTGTTCTAGGATAAAAGTCATTCCTTTTTTAAGTATTTGTGCACCTTATTTGCTAGCTTTCTCAAAATCGTTTATAAGACTTGTCCAATACACGACATATACAGAGTGCCCAACAACGTCTGGTATCAGCAAACATTCACTAACACTTAAAAATCAGTCATTTATTGATATTAAATCTTGAGCCAGTCATAAAGTTATTTTAGTCATACTTACAATTTCGTATCTCTCCAAGATTAAATAAGAAAAATATTTATCCTCAGATAAATGAGTCCCCTTCTTTGCTGTAGCTGAGTGATCTAAGGTAACATGCCTTGGCTCTGAGCTATGGGATGTGCATTGGTTCGAGTGTCCATAAAGGAAAAAAAATGCTCATCTAATTTAGGCATCGTGAGGGATTTGTATAGGCATTGTTGATAAAACGAGCTATAATGTCTTGGAGATCCAACATGTTGACCACATGTCATTCCTATATCGGCTTCATAATCGTCCACCTCTGTAAAATTCACATATGGATGTAAGGCCAACAGTTGGCTGGTAGTCCAAGAGCCTCCTAGATCTGTCGCGCCGTGTAGTTCAGTTATAAATGAGAACGCATATCTTGAAATACATGATTTCGTATCTTTCTTCTCTGCTGTACGGCGTATATTTTATTCACAAGCGCGCGCGCGCGCGCACACACACACACACACACACACACACACACACACACACATCCTATATATCGTCGCTTAAGATGCAATTCTTCATAACCCACATTAAGACAGGTTTACAGAAAAACAAGAAACAGCACTGACCTTTTAATTCAACTGAAAAAAAGGGAGGAATGACCGAGAAAACGAGTTTACACTATTTTTAAATACTGTATTATAGTACGTTTTTAACAATGTTTCCAGTTTTAATATTTTATTGATATACAATATGTTTTAACTTTATAAGAATGTAATTATATATATATATATATAATCATATGTTAAAATTGAAGAAATTGACGATAAAATAAATAAATTCAATCTAATGAATGGAACTATTAGAAGAACTCACACACACATGTATATACTGTATATCGTCGCTTAAAATGCAATTCTTCATAACCCACATTAAGACAGGTTTACAGGAAAAACAAAAAAACTGCACTGACCTTTTAATTCAACTGAAAAAGAAGGGAGTAATGACCGAGAAAACGAGTTTACATTATTTTTAAATACTGTATTATAGTATGTTTTTAACAATGTTTCCAGTTTTAATATTTTAATGGTATACAATATATTTCAACTTTATAAGAATGGCAATTATATATATATATATATATATATATAGGGTTTCCAGTATAAAACCGGACACTCTGCGGCTGGCAGAGTGAAATGCGGACGAGGAGAGAGCGCAGCCTGACGGGTGAAACCCCGTGAGGCGTGTCCGGTTTTATATTGGAAGCCCTGTATATATATATAATCATATGTTAAAATTGAAGTAATTGACGATAAATTAAATAAATTCAATCTAATGAATGGAACTATTAAAATAACTCTTAAAATACAAGAAAATAAAAAAAAATTAAATTTTATAGAGTAATAGCTGTTCCTGTATTGATGTACGAATCAGAATGTTGGACGATCACTAAAAGACAAGAACAAACATTGGAAGCAATTGAGATGAGATTTTGAAGAAATATGGCAGGTTATACTCTGCGGGACAAAAAGCGAAATGAAGATATAAGAAAGGAACTAAGTATTTTCAATCTCACAGATCGTATATTTAAATATAGGAACGCCTGGAAAGAACATGTTTATAGAATGCCGGAAGAAATAATTACAAAATTATTGCTGAATTATAACCCACGTGGAAGGAGAAATATTGGACGCCCACACAGATAATGGTCAGAACAATTCTAATAATTCTAACTTTCATAAAACCGGAACGAGCCAACGGCCCTTGGATGAAGAAGAATAATAATATATTTTAACTTTATAAGAATGGTAATTATATAGATTGCAAGGTTTTACAATCATAATAAATATGTGAATGACATAAGAAACAAAAATATATAAATTATTTAATAATTTTTCTAATATTACGAGATTTTGTAAAATAAATGAATACAAGATAATTTATATAAATATTTAGCATAAGTTCTAACAAGTTTTATAGCATGAATACTCAAAGATTATTATGGGTTTATAAATGTAGCAAACATTTTTCCCACCCCCTTGTTCATGCTCATATTTTCTACTTTAAATCATTGTAAATTGAGCTTAGGTCGGTCAGTCAGTCAGTCGCTGGTTGTTATCGCATAGATCATCAAACCTAGCTCGTAATAAATATCAGTAACGTTTTTACTATTTGGCCGAATTGTGGAGTAAATGTGCATGCATTTTAAAGAACAGTTCTTAAATTTATTAACGAGACTTGATTTCTTTTTGCACGCTTTATATTAGCTTGACATCTATCTATCTATCTCTATCTATCTATCTATTCATCCATCCATCTCTATATCCATCTATCTATCTATCTAACTGAATCTTTCAACGCGATTTTCACCCACTTAAAATCATTGGATCGACTTGAAACTTTGTATACTTGTAAAGGATCCGTGACAATAAAATAATTTCAGTTTTTTTCTAAAATCCTGGCCAGAATCATCAGAAAATAAAAAAAGTGTCTTTGTATCTCTGTAACGGAATCTTTGAACACGATTTTCACCTACTTACAAACATTGGATCGACTTGAAACTTTGTATACTTGTAAAGGACCCGTGACAATACAATAATTTCATATTTATTTGATAAAATCCTGGCCAGAATCATCAGAAAATCGAGAAAAGTGTCTTTATATCTATGTAACGGAATTTTTGAGCACGATTTTCACCAACTTAGAAGCATTGGATCACCTTGAAACTTTGTATACTTGTAAAGGACCAGTGACAATACAATATTTTCATATTTGTTTCTAAAATACTAGCCAGAATCGTCATAAAATCAAAAATAGTGTCTTTGTTTCTATGTAACGCAATTTTTGAACACGATTTTCACCCACTTAGAAACATTGGATCGACTTGAAACTTTGTATACTTGTAAAGGACCCGTGACAATACAATAATTTCATATTTTGTTTCTAAAATCCTGGTCAGGATCATCAGAAAATAAAAAAAATGAAAACTGGTACAATAGTTTGCGGACTTGTCGACTTTTTAGTCAATCATTGTAGGCCTAAGAGCTCAGTTGGTAGAGCGGTGAACTCTAGTGGTATAAAATTTCAGTAGTCCATAGGTCGCTGGTTTAAATCCGGCTGGGAGGATTTCTTTTAGAAGAGTATTACTTTTAGGTCATACTACAATAGTATCGAATTTGAAGATATTTACATTTTTATCTTATTCTGTAAAATATTAAAACTAAAAAATAAAAAATAAATAATAGTTTTAAAAACGAAAACAACACACTTTGTTAGAAAACCGAACTAAAAAAAGAAACATAATTTTTATTTCCAACACGCTTGGGATAAAATTAAAGTGGTAAAAAAATCAACTCCAACACATATAGAAAAAAAACTAGAGTTATCAACAAAAATAAAATAATTTTACCATCAAAAGCGTGGGGTGCTTTTTATGATTTTTACAATTTCGTCTTAGAGACTTTACTTTTACCAATATATGTTTATTATCAAATATATTAATTGATTTAGAGCACCCCACGCTTTTGATGGTAAAATTATTTTCTTTTTGTTGATAACTCTAGTTTTATTCTATATGTGCTGGAGATGATTTTTTTGTGGACCACTTTAATTTTATCCCAAGCGTGTTGGAAAATAAAATTATTTTTCATTTTTTAGTTCGGTTTTCTAATAAAGCGTGTTGTTTTAGTTTTTTTAACTAGTATTTATTTTATTATTGGAAAGGATGTTTACTGGCTATATAATCACTACTGGAGATAGCTATATAATCACATGGTAAGTAGATCCCCCTTCTTTTAAGCTTCTCTCAATGGTTGAATGAATGGAAAAGCAACTCCATGTGCGTGTGTCCTTTATCCAGAAATTTCTGTTTTAATTATAACCATTGTTTGCACAGTCACACTGCGCAAATCATTAGCCGCAGCAAAGTCTTTACAATTATGGTATGTGCAACTGTCACGAAACTTGCCCAGTTTTTTTCTGCATTTATTGAATATAAGATGAGCTAAATATGTTCTAAAGAAAGATGCTGTCAGATCAGAATCCACCTTACTAAACCAACAGCACATAACATTCTTTGATGCCATATTAGTGAGAGTGAAGTTATGACAGCACGATTTTTTTTCTTGTAATAAATGCATCGGCATTACGTCTAGATCACACTTTCACTGGTTGGAAATCCATTGAGAGCACAGTGTATTTTATTTCTTCAGCAGAATTTTTGTCAAAATAGTTTTCTTCTCTGGCCCTATTCTTTTCATTTATCTAATCATTATATTGCTCGTTATCAATGTTCACTGTCTAACATTTATATTTGGCTTATATAGTGCAATGTTCTTCATTTGAGTAATCTATCCCCTTCTAGAAAGATATTTTTTTCTTTATTCTCAGACTATATATATATATATATATATATATACATATGGATGCTATAGAGTTGAGTGATGGATACTGTTGTATGGTTCAGATACAATCAGCTTATAATTTACCGGCGATACTTTGTGATGGAATAAAATCTGAACTCTCGTTTCATTTAGATCTCCCTGATATGTATGCATCCCATCTAAACTTGTCTTGTCAGAGTGGTAACTTGAAATTCTCCAAGAGACAGAGTAGATAAGAACACTTGGAGTTCTTTTATTACAGCGGACATCATCAAGGCAATAAAACCTGACAACGTAAACCTGCTTATGTACGCAGATGACATGGTAATGACCTCAAATTCGGATAGTGATCTGCAGAAAGCCTTCAACCAATTAGTGGACTGGGCAAAAGAAAACGAACTGACACTAAATGAAGAGAAAACAGTCTCCATAACCTTCAGAAAAGGGGGCAGACGAGGCATTTTCTACATTGGCGAAAAAACACTAAAATCAGTAACTAGCTTCACGTATCTGGGAGTCACTTTCCAAACACAGGGAAGCGTGTTTACACACCATGTAAATGACAGAGTAAATGCTAAGATAAGAACCATAAGCGACATTAAGTCAATAAACAGACTCTCACTAGAAACAGCCCTACAACTTTTTGAACTTAAAGTTGATCCCGTTGTAACATATGGGTTAGAGAATATATGGGTCCATTTAAAGAAACCGAACCTAGAAAAATTAGAGAAACTAAAAGCAACAAACCTAAAAAGGGTGCTCTGTCTCTCCAAATACACGCCCTCACGACTTGTTTATGAACTCTCCAGAGAACCATTCTACATAGAAGAGCTGAGGCTAAAGTTCCTACTACCAGTGACACCAGCTTACCAGGATCTCCTGCAAGAGCTCTACGAACAGAAACGCAAAGTATGGGAAGAATTCTATATTACTGACGCCATGACGAACCGTAAATGGACTCAGGGAGGATATGAATTGCCCCACACAGTGACCAGACTCGCTGTGCATGGATTTCACCACAAGCTGTGCAGCAACTAGTGATTCCACGAGCCCGGCCCAGACTGCTGTGTTCAAGATGTGGCGAACAGTGTGAGAAATATCATGTGTTAAACTGTAGGATGACATCAGAATCGTTGCTGAAACTCTGCAGTGACTAAAAAACAATCTTCTTTGCACGTTGTGCGCATTTCTTATTTTATTATTACCCATTGTCAGATTATATCCAAATGATACGTTTCTTCAGGAAATTAATAATAATAATAATAATAATAATAATAATAATAGCTTTATTTTACATTACGCCTTTATGTACCGTCCCTTTGGTCCAGTCTCAAGAAACATGATTGCCAACAATTTTTTTTTTGCCCTAGTTCATTTCCTTCCAAAATTTATAGAACGAAGTTTCTCTACAATTTATAAAAAATCTCGTTACTAGCTCTAATACTCGTCTTGGAAGTTATAGTTGCATACTATTATCAATTATTTACCTTTCTAGGTTCTAAATGTTTATACTTTTCAGATTCTTCGTTTTTTATTAACCCAATGTAATCTTCTCCGTTCATTCCTTAATGTTTTTTTATATTTTTTGTTCTCCTCCTTAGCATAGAAGTCCCCTACTTTTTTTTAATTTCCTTCCTATCTCGACATTTCCATTTTTGTTTTTGTACTTCCACTGTCTACTTTTGTAATGGTATTCTGGATCATTATTATTGTATTGATTACCAATTAGTAGACTTAGAATATCAATTACTGAGTCTTCTGGTAAAAGAAGTCATGGTACATTTACAGCCTCAAGGACCTACAGGAGTTTGTTGTTATATCCAGATGAGATCAGTGTACCAGAATTCAACTTATCTGAATTTTGGCAAACGTGAAGGTTGCCCAGATATTGCACCTTAATCGAGGGTATATATATACGTGTGTGTGTATATGTGTATGTGTGTGTGTTATACTATAGATTTTCGCGGATATAAGTATTATTAAGAATGTTTTCTTGGGTTTTCCGCGTCATGGATTCATTGTCGACCTCTGGCCACTGATTTCGACGTTTCGGAATGATCCCACATGCCATTATCAAGGAATGAAAGGTTCGAGTCAGTCAAAGTCAAAAGAAAATAATATGGACAACACATAATGCGGCTACTGTGTTGCCTCTCGGCCTAGGCTGACAATGGGGCGAAGACTGAGTCCATTAACCCCAGGAATTTGGGATGTATTGCCGAAGGTAATACAATTTAATTTAAATGAGATCACTGAATAAATCATTAATCCCATTGCAGATCGGCAGCCGCTTTGCCCTCCGTTATTTAGGCTCCTGTTACCTAATTAGGTATGTATCCGTATGTTGATTATTTTCTCTCACCTATAAAGGTGTATTTTTGCTGAAGTATTTAGTTAATTTTTATAAAATTATTTTATTGAAATTATTTATTTATTTATTTTTCTCAATATTGTTGTGCTGACCAATGGGAACCCTGATTGGGTTCTACTGTGGCCTTGTTTTCTATAAATTTAGAGATTTCATTCTGCATTTATTTATTTAGTTATTTTATTGTATTTATTTATTAATTTATTGAAATGAACCCTTTGAAGTTCGCATGCTTGTTGACCAGAAGTCTTGTTGATGAGAAGGCTGCAGGCTGAGCTCCAAAGCTAAAATGAAATCCTCCAAATTTCGTCCACCCTTACCCGTCTACAGGCTTTCCCTAAACATTGAATTCACTGGTGGGACTAAGGGGACTACTCCGGCATTTAGCTTAGCGCTAAGGAAACCACCAGAAACCTTAGCAGAGTAGTTAGTATTATGTTATTTATTTAGGTAATATTATAGTTGTTCAGATGTGAATCTTTTGAAGAAGATAATTTGAGTTTCATGGTCATGTAATTTAGTTAAGTTTGCTATTGTTTGTAATTTTGAATTCTGAATGAAAGGTTCGAGTCACTGTTTTAGGCCTTATATAATTAAACGCATTGAGTTTTCAGTGTGGTACGTTTCGAAAGCCGTGCACCCATCCAAAATCAAAGTCAAAGAAAATCAAGATGGACAGCGAGGAATGCGGCTGGTTTTGCGGCTACCACGCTGCCTGCCAACTTCAAATGAAGCTGGCGTGGGGACGAAGACTGAGTCCATTAATCCCAAAATAATTTTGAAGTAATGCCCAAAATAATTTTGAAGTAATGCAAAGCAATTACTCAATTAAATATAATTGAAAAACACTGAAAATCATTCGCCGCATGGCTGATAACACCCATCCAAGGGTTAGGTCTTATATAGTTAAACACATTGAGTTTACACTGTGGTCCGTTTCGGAAGCCGTATACTCATCTAAGGGTCGACCACGCTTCATGTTGCCCAACAGTGGTTTTCTCCATATCTTCTACGCTGTTCTGGGGATGACATGATAGGCAGCGAGAGCAGTTTTCCATGTAGGCCTATATGATAATCTTTGGGTATCAAGAAAAATTTCTTAATCATATATATATATATCGCCGACAAACTTTTTTAGGAACAATACATCATACAGAGGAACAGTTTTATTAAGGAATGTATTTTCCAAAAACATCGCTTATGATATAATATTTTAACATAGTTGAGGACGACGGCACCTGCCAAAAAGTATATATTTTAATTTTTTTTCTTATAGCTTATGAGTTGTGCATATTGGTCAAGGTGCGTGTTTACGCCACGTAACTGAGTCCTGATTAGTAATTCTGGGTTATCTGTCTTCACTGTCTGGCTAGTGCTTCAGTTTATTGCTGTGAGGGAATCAATGAACATGGAGTAGGAGATCTCCGAACTGACTGATATTTACGAAATACACTACTAAAAAATAGAGGAACAAATGTTTAAACCAAAGCCACGAAATAAATACTGAAACAATTTGATTTTTGAGAGTCAGATGTTTTGATTTGAAGTATTGTTTAAAACCATATTGAAGATCTTCTGGGTTTTATTTTTTTTTCTCTGAATACGTTAGTGAAGTACCAAGAGTTGCTGAACCAAAGTGAGTGCTCATTGTGTTATTTTTTTAAAATCAGGTTTGAAGAATAATCTGTGTTAGAAAATTGTTGTTTTGTGTTCTCTGAAGTTAATATAGAGCAATGAGATATCTGAATGAAACATTAGTTGCACGAACAATTTAATTGATTGAACATATCTGTTCCATTCGCCATGTCGCTAGGAATCTTGATGCCAGCACTTCCGTCATCCATAGGCTGTGGAGACGATATAGAGAGACAGGTGGATACAAGAGACGGCCCCGACAATGCCGTAAGAAGACTTGCAGAGGGACAGGATAGATTTCTTGTCCTATCAGCTTTGCGCACACGAACACCTATGGTCAGAGACTTACAAAATGATTTACGAACAGCAACTGAGGCGGTAATTTCTGATCAGACTGTAAGAAATAGACTGCGAAATGCAAATTTGAGGTTAGAATCCCCTTTAAAGCCCCTCGTTTAACACGTCAGCACAAAGAAGTCCGGCTGCGATTTGTTCAGAATCATGTCAACTTGCATGTTCTTAAGCGTCCTGCAGTGCCACAGAACCTGGAAGAACTTTCAAATGCACTGACCGAGGAATGGGAGAGAATCTACAACTTTCTGTGAGAAGACTTCTGCGAAGCATGCCTCTTATAGTCCACATACGAAGAAAATGAAAGCACGGGACGAAATGGGGCACGGGGAATTGCAAGCGATACAATGGCATAATACCTGAGAATACAGGAACAGTCATTACGTATGGAATACCTACTGCTTTCATTCACTTCGTCTGTGAATTATAGGTTTAATGCAGTCATTGAAGCTCACAGAGGACACACTAAGTACTGAGTGTTGAAATAACCATGGAAACATTGATTCCTAAAATAATGAATCTCAAATTTACACTTTGTTTTCTGTTACAAATGATAATTTGTTCGTATTTCTAATGCCGTACAAGAAAATATTGTTTTAATGCCTATGCTAATTTTACATAAATCTTCAATTCATAATTACAGAATATAAAAAATGAAATTGTTTCAGTATTTGTTTTGTAGCTTTGGTTTAAACATGAGTTCCTCTATGTTTTGAATAGTGTAATAAACAATTTATCGACGCCTTCGAGAAACTGGAAACTTTCGTCTTCAGTTTGGAAGACATGATATGAAGAAACTGGGGTTTGAGAAGGTCATTGTCGAGATTTAGTCAATGACTTACAAGCAGCTCGCGAGCTATGGTTCATGATATGGGCGTAAGCTACCTCACAATTTTGAAGGTAGTGGAGAGGTATAACCTGCACGTGTTCTATTAGTCAAATGTTCAGGCACTATGACAACAAGATTATCACCTCTTATGCAATTTGTAGATTGTTTCTTCAACGCCTTCCGCACACAGATTAGACCTATTTTACACGGACGAATTCTAACACCAGTGATAGTCATATCTAAGAAGTATACGAGAACGGATAAGCGATTACTGATCGAAATCGCCAATGAAGGTTTACCGTGAACATCTAGGCTTCAATTATCGATATTCATCTGCTACGCTCTGTAATTCGAACAACAAGGTTAACCTTAGTAGCTTACCTACAGTTCTTGCAGTTGGCACTTCTGACTTTCTAGAAAATCTACAGCTTGTTGTGCGTAGCAAACTCTGGCTCCAGATTGATGGAGCCCTTGCCCACTTCAGAATTAATGCGTTAGCACAATTAACCTTTGATTTTGGGGTGCATTTGATTGTACGATGATCACCTGTTGCATGCAATCGCATTCATCTGACGTATGCCCTTTAATTTTTATTTTAGGAGGCTCCCAAAAGTTGGATTATGAAAAATGTGTTAACACCAGAGTTCAGCTGATTGCCCAAGTCGATTATGCGTTTCACCCTATCAAACCGAATCCTGGCATGCCCGACAGAGTTAGAGGTCGTTGCTGCGAATGTATCAAAATTTTAATGAGGTACATGAGAGACTGTTGATAGTATTGCAATCTGCCAGAACATGCTTTTTAATAAAATTTGTGTATGATTTTTTTTACCCAATGTCCTAACATTTCGGGCGAGCACCTTGATCAATGCGCAGAACTCAATAATGACGTATTTAGGAATATATGCTCCATAACAAAAAATTATAATCTCTGTATAACCTATTATCCCTAAAGATTTTTCAGTAAGATTGGTCAAATATCAGTAGTTTTGAAAGAACCTGAGTATAAGATGTTTAAGTCATTTGGTAAAAACGTGCAAGATGAAATACAGAAAATCAATCAACTCTTTTTTCCTACTAGCCTTAAAAATGATATTTGTGTTTCAACTACTCTGTCGTGTTTCTGGACAGTTGTCTACTTGCAGATAACATTGAAGTTTCGCCGTTATGTTGTACGGACGAGAGATTACAGCGAATCTAATGAGTACTTCGCAATACTAACAAAACATAGGGTTTCCAGAGCTTGATTCAGAAAAAGAAGGAAAAGAAAAAAACGTTTCCTTACTAGTATGAAGAAAGTGAAATTTCTAATACTGTATGCACTAGCCCTGTGTTATGAAAACACTTCATAGAACCTAAAGTACCATGAAGATATGAGTCTGTTGTGTAGAATGCTGCATCATCACAGAAGTCATTAACAGTTCTACTGGCCAATTATTAGAGGTTTTATACAACAAGTAGTTTTTTTACATAGTGTTCGTCTATTTGTCCTCTAGGTGTTCATTTCGTCTATTACTTCCTTAATTACTTGCATAGAATGAGCTTTGTTGGAGAGAATTTGTTTATTTCGTGGAGTGCTTTGTAAAGAGTTTTTGCCTTGTTTTTTTATTAAAATTGTGCGACTGCTGATTTCCATGGCAGGTCAGATATATATCACTAAGATAGAGGCTGAAGCTAGGAAGAAATAACATTTCCAAAAAAGGTAGGTAGTATTTTATTTAACGACGCTAAAATTATTAGCTCGCGATTCGAAGTTGGATTCGGCAATGGATACCATACTGCTGTTCCCCAACCCAAAATTTGCCATTCTGCAGTGCGTTGTTCTAGCTAATTTCGAAATAATAAAGCAATTGGGATTGTTCTCAGTGAAATATAATTTAAAAAATACAAATCTTCATTGATTCAACTTAGTAGACATCAAAGTGTCCATGACAAAATTTATATATATATATATATATTATATATATAGTGGCCTATACTGACTTATTCACTGGCACTATCGAACCCGTAGGTTCATGGCCGCACGGACATAAGCTCTCCATACATCCCTATCCTGAGCTAATGCTTTATTCTCCCACCTCATTCTTGGTCTAACAACTCGGCGTTTTCCCTCTGGTTTTCCTACAAGAAGCTTCCATGCAAGTCTTTCATTCTGCATACGTGCAACATGTCCTGCCCATCGCAGTCTACGAGACTTAACTGTTCTTATTAAGTTATATCTGGCTTCCTATAAGTCTATATATATATAGGCCTATATATAGGCATGTGTGTGTGTGTGTGTCGGCATATATCAGTCAAATAGGAAAACTAAGGTCGAGTTCGTTAATCAGATCATTAGGAGTGGGGGTTCACCTGAAATGAAAATTTAAAAAAAACTCCAAAAATCAGTGAAATCCTTCCATTAGGAGCGAGAATATACCTGAAAGTCGTAATTTGAAAATCTCTCTAGCGGCCGCCAGTTTTGTTTTCTCGAACCGTGACTTCATGCGTACGATTTAATTAACACAATAAATATAGGCCTTTATTCAGTAAACATCAAAATCGGGTCATAAATTCTACTTGCTGAGAAATTCGCTTAGTTTACACAGTTCCTGCGTGGCGATTTCTTTTTAATCTTTAAATTGGCAAAACACACATTTCTTCCGTTAGTTATTTAAATGTGGCGGACCGCAAAGAAAACGGAATCTTGTGTAACTGTCATTATTAGGTATATTGTATGATTAGAGACACATTTAAGTGGTTTCTTTCTGTTCGTTTTCTTCTGATTTATTTATAATGTTAGATTAATTGAACCAACTGATGTATCCAAAAGGATACATTGCGAATTTAAGGGTTAACATGTTTCACTATGTGGAATCTTTTAGGAAGATAATAAGAAATATCAATTCTCCATCGATCGTTATTTTTGTTATTCTTGAGTTTACAGAATACATTAATATATTTACTAAATTATTACACGGTCCCGAGTCTGAAAACTTTGAGGCTCGTAAAAGTTCTTTAAGCCTGTATAAAGAGGTATCTAAGCAAAATTTACCGACATCAACGTCCTAGTAATACCTTAGTTGCCTGTTAGATGTCTCATTAGGTCGGTGTGTTGATCGCATGCCATCCATGACATCTACGAGTAAATAAGCTAACTAAATATTAACTTGGTCTAGTAACTCCTTACAAAGGAGAGGCTGTGGCTCAACAATGGGCTACGCCATTATAGATAGAATAGATTGTAGATAGAAAGATTTATGTACAGCTCGAGACCAAGCTCTGCGTGTTTGCGGGGAGAAGTGTGGGGAGTGAGAGGAGGTACACTTCTATGCTTCTCATATACTAACAGCTGAGCCAGTAAATTCCTTTCAGACACACGGAGCTGGGTCCCAAGCAGTAGCCTTAGCATAAGGAATAATTCGGGTAGTCTACACCACAGCCGGATTATACAAGTTTTACAAGTTTCGTAAAATCCTCTAAAAATAATTAAAATATTAGAATACGCTCTATAAGAATTTATAATATGCAATTTCATGTGATTTACGTAACAAGAAAGAAGTGTAGAATTGCTGTTTCAACATATCGGAGTTGATTCCGTTGGTTTAGTTTAGAAATGGGATACTGAAGAATCGAATTGTTAAACAAATTCGTTACCTACCTACCTCCTCCCGAATAAACTTGGCTTGGAATGTACCCATGAAATTAAGTTCAGAGGCGGGAGATAAGATCTAGAAAAGTTAGGGCGACGTTCTTCATATTAGAAAATTAACGTTCATGAAATCTGTGAAGCTTTGCTGCCTGTGGAATGGTTTTTAGTGTAGTAGTTATTTTTCCCTTTTTATTAAACTTTTAAAATAATTCTGGCAAATTAATGTATTTGTATTGTATTGTAAGCCTATGTTTTCCCTTTACAGAGATTTAGGCGCTCTCCCATACAGGGAAGAAATTGAACCATACTAATTTAGTTACACTTGTTTTCGTATAGATGTCATTTTTGAGTGGCCCGTGGTCAGCGTTCCGCCTCATACTGACATCTGGGAAACCTAGGTAGTACTAGGACGGGAAAATTCGGTAAATTTTGTTTAGAGGCCTTTTCATTCAGGCTTAAGGATTTTTTACGAGCCTGAAAATCTTCAGACTCGGGACCCAATGCTTAAAGTCCCTCCCAGAGGACTCGCTCCTTGGATTTTTCCGTCCTGAAAAATCCATCGACCCCGGCCGGGTTTGAACCCGCGACCCTCGGGACCAGAGGCAAGAAGCATAACCACTAATCCACCGCGGCCGATCAAATTAATGTATAGATTTAAAAAATATATATATTTTGTTTTCGACAAAATGTACATAAAGCTGCCTTACGTGTAAAGTTGAGTGTCTCACAAGTTGATTCTGTAAGAGCGAGCAAATATTTAGGAGTGCATGGGGGATACTGCAATGAACAATTAGAGATACGATACCTAGGATCCAAGAAGCCAGCTGAGGAGATATGGGAGTATATTTGTCTTTCACATTACTGTGTAGTCTTTTTTATTTACATTATTTATCAGTTAACTGAAAGTACCATCTTCGACACAATTAACGTACAATTTTGTGTCTTACAACAGTTGCTGAAACTGACGACCACCAACCCCTCAAAGCAAGCTTGACATCGGCGTACAGGATTCTGCCGCACCCTGGTAAATATCCCGTGTATTTCGAATCATATCACAGGCAGCTACAATTGTGACAACTGATTCCATGTCCATTTCCTCTAGAGTCTCAAACACAAGTGACTTTCTATATCCCCATAGAAAATAATTAAAAGGAGTCAGGTCACATCCTGCATCAAGATTTCCTAGTCATCAGGCTCTTCCTTGGGGAATTAAAGGAAGAATTTAACATTTTCCAATACTGTTATTTTAACACAGTTCCAATAATGGATCATATTATAATATTATAATGATATTGTGAAAAGAAAAATTGTCTGAACCAGCAATCGAACCATGGACCTCTAGTTCTCCGTACTAGTGTGCAGCCCACTACACTAGTACGGAGAACTAGAGGTCCACGGTTCGATTCCTGGTTCACACAGTAATTTTTCTTTTCACAATATCATTTTAATACTAAAGGATGCAGTACATCTAAATAAACAGCACAGTACAAGTAAACTTGTGTGCATGTAAGTTGCAAATCAGCTGGAAAAGAGTAATGATAGACAATGTGATAGACAAGTTTACTCCTTATCTACTTAGACTGGCTTCTCGGATCGTAAGTTCCTACCTCAGATTGTTCAGTGGAGAATCCCCCATGTTATGATTCATTTTTGCACGCTCTTTCAGAATCACTCTGTATATCTGCACGACACCTCCTAATGTTAGTAGAATCGCTGGTGTAATTAAAAAAATAGCTTGTAATCTCTCAAACGAAATTGGCATATTGTGAAAGGACTCTGAAAATACTAATGACGGTATCACGCTTTATGAGATTACATTTGTATTGCTCACCGTTATTACCACAGCACTATTAGTCTCTTCCCTTTATCCTTGTATCCACACACCGATGACTCTGAGCAACAAAAAATAAACTTCTTTTTGTCTCAGAAAGAAAAATATGTGATTCTGATAGTATTTTTTTCTCCTGAATTCAAATATGATATCGGTTTTTCTCCATCACGCAAGGTTTCCGAGAGACAGGAATTTATAATTTCAAACACTTTAATATTTTCTACATTCGTAACTACATAATATTCGAACATTCAGACTCACCTAGAAAGTAAGAAATTTCGATTTTCTGCTATATTTCGTCTGTGGAGCATCCCTCTTGATGGTCCAACAATAATTGGCCAGCATATTAGGATTCCATTTGCCTTGATATCTCTTTTCCATAGCTGAAACCATTTGAGTTAGCTCATTTGGTTTTATTTTACAATGGACAAATGGACGAAAAAACGTTTATTAAAAAAATAATGTCGGTGGAAATGGATTTCTTGAGGAGAGCAGCAAGATGTTCAAAATTAGACAAAATAAGAAATACTGTCATAAGAGAAAAAGTGAATATTGGTTATTCAATAGTAGATTATATACGGTATAAGCAATTAAATTGTTATGGGCAGGTACGACGAATACAAGAAGAAAGATTACCCAGGAAAACATTGGAATGGTATCCACCTGGAAGAAGGAGGAGAGGAAGACCTCGAAACTCGTGGATGCAGGAAATTAGAACTGGAATGTGAGCAAGAGGACTGGAGGACATGGATTGGATGGAGAGAGACGAGTCGAGAAGAAAAATAAAACTTTAGGCACAGAAACATGTGTAAACATTAAAATTCTGTATATAAACAAAAAAAATATTTAAATCCATTAAATGAAATTGAAATAAAAAAACTGTGGGTGATGGAGAAATTCCTAATACATATTTGAAAAAACTGCATTTAGTACAACTATTGGTACTCATGAGACAAAAATCATGGTGACCAGTGTGATCTATCTTAGAACAACAGACAAATAATATATAAACGCGATATAATGTTCTTTGCTGGGAATTCTTTACTTTCAATAATGATATATGCAAGGAAAATTCAGCTTATAACGCAACGACTGCTAAATCCAGCTTTATTTACTAAATCGTTATATCTGAACCTCGTATTTTAGGCAAATAACTATTTTCCTTTGAGGTAAATTATTTTTTTGTAAGCCCATGTTTTCCTTTTACAGAGATTTAGGCACTCTCCCCCTACAGGGAAAAAATTGAACCATACTGATTTAGTTACACTTGTTTTCGTATAGATGTCATTTTGAGTGGTCCGTGGTCAGCGTTCCGCCTCATACTGACATCTAGGAAATCAAGGTAGTACTAGGACGGGAAAATTCGTAAATTTTGCTTAGAGGCCTTTCTATTCAGGCTTAAGTATTTTTTACGAGCCTGAAAATCTTCAGACTCGGGACCCACGGCTTAAAGTCCCTCCCGGAGGACTTGCTCCTTGGATTTTTCCGTCCTAAAAAATCCATCGACCCCGGCCGGGTTTGAACCCGCGACCCTCGGGACCAGAGGCAAAGAGCATAACCACTAGTCCACCTCGGTCGACTACAATTGCTAATATGTTCGATTCGTGAACGTTTTGATAAATAAGAATATATTATTTTGGCCAAAATGGTATTCGATGTTTATTTTTCCAGTTTATTCTCCGAAAACTGCCAAAAATTAATATTTTCATTACTCCTCTCCATTGTAGTTTAACCTCTTACTTTTTAGATACCCCACGTCGCCTGGGCCTTACAGTGGCACGACCTGTCTGGAGAGGGATTTTAAACTTTGGATCACACACATACTTTTTTGACCACACACGGACGTGGAGGGCCTCCCCGAATGAGTGAACAGCTCAATACAGTGTTTTCCGAGACAACACAATATTAGGACGAAGTACACCATTCGCTCACACATTAATACTAAACATGGCAAATGTGATGATTATGATGACCAGATAATGTTCGGAGACAGTATAAGCCTTTTTATTTTCTGACATTTGTCGTATAAATGAAGGAAAATCCCGAAAAATTATCATCCATGAAACTTGATTCGACCAGGGATCGAATACGGGCCCGGTGCGCACAATGCAGCAACGCTACCCGGAGACAACAAAGCTGTGGAACATTATTTCAATCATCGATCAAAATTCGTTTTTTTGTTTTCTCACGTATCTTTTATTTTTGTTTAAATCTGGTGGTGCTATTTTTTTATCTTTTTATAACATTGTATCTTAATAAGATTATTTTGATAGGAATTTATCACTTTATTGCTTATATATTTCCGATTATCTAATAAGTACTGTATACCTTATGAAAAATATTCGCATTCAATTTTTGTTATAATTTTAACGGTTGGTACATAAGAAGTATAAGATTTTTAAAGGAATTGATTGCTTAATTTCACTTAAAACCCAATGGTCAAAATAAGGAGGTATAACTTGAAAACATTTAAAATATAAGCCTACAGGGTGCTCTAAAATTCCCCTTACAAACTTCTATAACTTGTAGAGGGAACTGTGTAGATAATATTTAGAATGGGAAATCATGTCCGAAAACTTACCGTTTCCGTGCTACAGCCGTTTGAAACACAAAAAATTGCCTAAAACGTGTATCAACAAGTAATAGTTTCGCGATTCGTCTAAATTGAAAATTTCCCTATCGAGTATTCCAAGAATTGGTGTTTTTTTTTTTTTAAATGTCAATTTTTTTTCGAAATTTTGAAAACTGCAAAAATTAATCTGCTGAGGGTGTATCCGCGGATTATTAATGCAAGACACTGATTACAGTATCCATTTTGTTTCTCTACTGTATTATTAGGAGTTGAATTGTAAATCAAGTGATATACTATTTCACGCATCATAATAAATTACTTGTAAAAGTGGTCGCGGTAAAACATAGTTTTCAAACGGTAATTTTCCGGACACAGTTTCCAATTCTAAATATTATCAACTCAGTCCCCTCTACAAGTCCTAGAAGTTTATAAGGGGAATTTTAGAGCACCCTGTATACATTTTTTTCATTTCCATTGACGTAGTACCAAGTGTTACCCATTTTAGTGTTCTTAGGAATCTGTTTTCCGTCATTCTGTTTACATGACAATACCATTTTAATTGTATATATTTTTATGAAATCCACAATGAAATTTGAAAATTCATCTTTTGTTTAATTACACTGTTTCTTTTTCTCTTCTATAAATTCCAGCTGAAGTCTACGAAAATCCATTTCTTCAGAATTGAATTTAATCATTGTTCTAGATTTTAGTTCCCATATTTCTGCAACGTATGTCATTGTACTCATTATCGTATTCGAAATGTTATATATTTTATCTTATTTTAGAACTCTTATTCTGATCCCATAAAACACCATTTATTTTGTTACATTGCAGATTTACACTCGTTTATTCTATCATTAATTTCAGCATTATGACTTAAATCTGCACTAATTTTTGTCCCCAAATATTCATATTCGTGACATGCTTTTATTTTTCCATGCCCTCATTCGATTCTCCGGGTGGGGACGGACTACTTCAGAGAATCCATGGCTAAGGCTCAAACGCAGGGAAATGTTCTTAGGAACATTGAATGATAGACATTATAATATAATAATGGAACACTAGAGATATTAACGTGGGAATCAGATAAATCGCCCTTGGATATAGTCGCTTTACAGGAAGTTACATGGCCATGAAAAGATAGTCAGGAATCCGGAAGCTTTGCATTATTCTTTGGGGGTGCAGCAAGACCTGAATTCGGGACGGGCATTTAGTCCGAAGTAAGTTCCACTTCGCTATCCGAGATGTTAAGTTGTTCTTCAGCGTTAGGATATCATAGGACTACATAAATCTAAAGGCCGAGCGACATGATTATGTAATCGCAAATGTACACTTAAGCAAAAAAAAAAAAAAAAAAAAAAGGCCGACTCTTGATCTCGAATATTTAAAATTCTAACGCGCGATTCACACGAGTAAACTAATTGCACAGTAGAGCTACAATACGTTTTTCTTCTTCCTTTGAAAAGCATTCTTTCAATTATAGGAAGCCAGCGAACACTTAGCTCAGTGCTCAGTGGCTTGATTCGTATGCAAGAGGTCACAGTTCGATTTCCGATGAGGTTAAGTTTTTTTAATTGTTAAAATGTTTTCTATTTTATTCTGTCTTTCTACTATTAAACAAAAAACGAACTAGTATTATTATTACTATTAATACTATTACTATTATTATTATTACTAGAACTAAGAGCTGACGTGTCCACCATGTTGGTGTATTTCAGAACTCAATTAAAAATTAATAATTTAAAGTGCAATAGTATATTAAATGGTGCAAATTAACATCAGTGCAGTGAATATTAATATAATGTGTTTTAATAATAAAGCATTATTTATCGAAGGTATTTATTTTGACTAAGGAACATTACAACTTTTGCTCTACTACCAGTTTCCAGAGAATCATCCCTGTGGCCCTCCATCTATCTACAATTTATAAACTATGATGAACTCCGCAGACGGATTTCTATTACTATCATTATTAATATTACTATTATTATCAATATTATATTATTATTATTATTATTATTATTATTATTACTACTATTATTAGTACTACTACTAGTAGTAGTAGGCTAGTAGCAGTATCACTCTATGGTATCTTTACCTTGTCGTGGTGGAGTGGCTTACGTGCTTAAATGATCCCAAGAGCAATTCTGGCGGTAGCATTGCTGCCGATAGGGTTACCCATGCCGGAGTGGTCGAAGGGGATAAGCCAGACGAAAAAAGTACCTTGGTCAAAAGAGTGACGATCTTTCACCGTAAAAATACAACCGTCAAGAAATGCGAAAGTGGGTTCCACTGGGGTAAAATTTTCCGGAGGTCAAAGAGTCCCCCTTTCGGTTCTCCGGGCTGGGACTACTTCAGGGAACCCAGGGACATGCTCCTAGGAACATGGAATGTTAGGACTTTGTACAATAGCGGGGCGCTAGATGTATTAACGCGGGAATTAGATAAATCACCCTTGGATATAGTCACTTTATAGGAAGTTAGATGGCCAGGAGAAGTAGTTAGGAATCAGGAAGCTTTGCATTATACTGCGGGGATGCAGAAAGACCTGAATTTGGAACGGGGTTTGTAGTTCGAAGGAGGATGTTGTCCGCTATCGATATATTAAGTTTGTTAGTTATAGAATATCATACATAATTCTAATGGGTAAACGATATGATTTTGTAATCGTAAATGTACATGCTCCCATAGAAGATAAAGATGACAAGATAAAGGAGTAGTTCTATGAAGAATTGGAATGTGTATTTGATAGCCTTTCACGATATCATATGAAAATTGTCTTAGGAGATTTTAATGCAAAAGTGGGGCGGGAAGATATATTCAAACCAACAATAGGCAAATTCAGTCTTCATGAAGATAGTAATGAAAATGGCGTTCGATTAGTCACCTTTGCCACATCAAATAATTTCACTGTTAAGAGCACATTTCAGCATAAAGATATTCATAAATTCACCTGGACATCTCCAGGTTGCGAAATTCGGAACAAGATAGATCATGTAATAGTGGGCAAACGCTGGCACAGTAGCATCATCGATGTTACATCAGTTAGAGGAACAGACTACAGTTCCGATCATCATCTGGTCAGGGTGAAAATCAGACAACGGCTATCGCTTATGAGAGGAACAAACGCTAAAGATGATTCTGAAAAATTTGAAATAAAAAACTTGGAAAATGGTGAAATGCGGCAAGAATACAAAATCAAAATTGCTAATAGATTTGAAGTACTGGAATCTTCAGATGACAATGTGGCAAACGAAGAAGATGTGGCTGATTTAAATAAAGATTGGGAGGCTATAAGAGATATCATTAAAATTGTTAGCATCAGAAAGCATTGGTTATTTAAAAAGGAGGCAAAACAAGAAATGGTTTGATGAGGAATGTGCCGACATTGTAAAGAAAATAAAGCTCGCAAAAATGAAACGATTACTCGAATCAAATGAGGTAAATTTAGAACAATTGGGTAATATTAGACGGGAAACCACCAGGTTACTAAAGTGTAAAAAGAGGGAATATTTGAGAGAGAAAATTAATGATCTTGAAATGAATGCCAAAAATAGGAACATTAGAGAATTATATCAGGGAATTAGGATAGATAAGAAAGGGGGTTTAGTCTAGAACAAACATAATTAAGAATGAAAATGGGGATGAAATTGTAGATTCCAAGAGTATATTAAATAGATGAAAAATTTACTTTAATCAGCTATTAAATGTACATACAGAACAGGATATTGAAGATGATAATGTACGACAGCAGAAATGCTAGTCGCAGAACCAAGTGCATTAGAGATTGAAATGGGGATAGAAAAATTGAGGATGCATAAATCATCAGGTTCAGATGATATCCCAGCAGAACTGATAAATTGAGGGGGAGAAAAATTGATGGGTATGATGCACCAGTTGCTTAATATGATTTGGGAAAAGAAGTTCTTCCAGATGAATGGAAATAATCGATTATCGTACCAATTTATAAGAAAGGAGATAAAACTGATTGCAACAACTATAGGGACATCTCATTGTTTTAACTTCGTACTAAGTTCTAACAAATATATTAGTAAGCAGACTTGCTCTTACATTGATGACATTCTAGGAGATCATCAATGTGGATTTAGAAGAAACAGGTATACAACATATCAGATTTTTGGTATAAGACAGATTTTAGAAAGGAAATAGGAATATAATGGTACTGTATATCAACTGTACGTACACTTCAAAAAAGTTTACGATTCAATTAAGAGGGAGAAGTTATAAAGTATTCTGCTGGAGTTCGGAATTCCTAAAAAATTAGACTTATACGAAAGTGTCTAAATGGCAAAGAGTAGGGTACGTGTAGGTAAACAGTTTTCGGTGACTTTTGAAATTCAGAATGAGTTGAAGCAATGATGTGCACTATCTTTTCTACTATTTAATTTTGTACTAGAGCAAGCCATCAAATCTTTAGAGGGTGAAGAAGGTCTACAACTCAGTGGTATTTATAAGCTGTTGGTTTATGCTGATGATGTAGTACTATTGGGCGATAGCGAAGATATACTAAAGGCCAACACCCACACACTATTGAGTAACACTAAGAAATTGGGACTGGAAGTATATATCAATGAAATTAAATATATGGTCACACGTAGAAATACATTATATAATGGAAATGGACAGCTGAAGACATGAGGGAAATTTTGAGGAAGTGGCTAAATTCGAATACCTAGGAACAATAACCATAAATAGGAATGAGATAAAAAAAGGAATTAACCCATTCGCCTCAGAAGACGAGTTACACTCGCTTAACTCTGCCTGTAATATATTTCGCAATATTTTGTACATCCTTTGCCAGGGTAATATTTTGTTAACGTTTATAAATAGTAGAGGAATGTGTTTTGGTCTTCACCATTATCGATATCTCAAGTACCGTTATCTTTTGTATGTCTGAAAACAGACAATATAATTTACGGTGATTTTAAATTCAGTTTTTGGGGAAATGCTTTGAGCATTTAAACTTGAAGCGAATGGGTTAAACATAGACTCAATTTTGGAAATGCGTGCTATTATGCATTTCAGAGACTCTTGATGTCTCAACTCCTTTGAAAAAACGTTAAACTGAAAATATATAAAACTATTACTCTACCAGTTATATTATATGGCTGCCAAACATGGACTCTTACTTTAAGGGAGGAAAAGAGATTACAAGTATTTGAGAATAAAGTTGTTAGGAAAAGTTTTGGACCAAAGAGAGATGAACAGACAGGTGAATTGAGAAGACGTCATAACAGTGAACTATATGGTCTTTATATGAAGCCAAATATAATAAGAACAGTTAAGTCTCGTAGACTGCGATGGACAGGACATGTGGCACGAATGGGGAATGAAAGCCGTGTATGGAAACTAACAGGAAAACCAGAGTAAAAATACCCGGTTGGTAGACCGAGAATGAGGTGGGAGAATAACATTGACTATGATTTAAGGGAAGTGGATTGTACAGGAAATGATTGGAAAACATTAGTTCAGGATAGGGACGTATGGAGGGCTTATGTCCGCTCAGCCATGAACCTACGGGTTAGATAGTGCCAGTGAGTTAGTTAGTTAGTAAGTTAGTTTAAGAGAAACATCTACAACCAGGAGATTGGATGGACGGACAAAATTGGATATTAGGAATCGGACGATGTCAAGTACATTAATCAACTGATGTTGTATCTATATAAGCATCGTTACATTCTTACGTAAGCTGCAATGTAGAATATGTTGGAATTTCAGTTGTTAAAATGGCCGCTTGTGTAAAATTATAAGACGTTGGAGAAAATATAATTAAAGCAGAGAGACACTAAATTATTTTGAATGTTTTCAAACAGTTTAGTGAAAAATATCCTACATTAGTCATTGAGGATGTGGTGAAAATAACAGTGGAATTTACAGATGAGTCAACATAGAGCGTGGACCGATATTCTGTTCGTAATAAAATTGCAAATAAAGGATATCTATGTATACATTGTGGAAAAAAGCGTAAATATCTGATTAAGTAGGCTCATATATATAATGAATAAGAAATTGAGGAAATTTCTAATTATTGGTACCATCTTATCTTATATTCAGTCGTATTTCCCGTAAAATACGTTGTTCCATCCATCGAATGGCTGATTGGCTCAAATTCGAGCTTTTGCCTCCCTTAACGTCTGCCCCCATTCATTTCTATTTTGCGCAGCAAGCCTCCAGTTGCGACACTTAAGTAGGTTTGCAACATATTCCTTAATACCATCCTCCCATCGTTTTTTAGTCATCCAGCTCGTCTATTCCCCATGAAAATTGCTGTAAGCACCGTTTTTGGTTCTCGGTCTGTTGAGAGCCTAAGAACAATGTTTCTTTTGATGACAGTTCTGTACACAATTCAGTAAAATGACGGGTAATAGCAGCACCTCGGTTCCACCAATAGATGGAGTCGGCTAAGTAATACCTTATGCAAGGTTTGTTTACAGTACAACTGAAATTTAGCTCGAAATTAGCATATAGTTCAACTGGCATTCCAAGATCTATGTCCTAGAAGCTTCTTCTTCTTTCTTCCAAGTATTAGACCAAGGCCTGTTACGATCCTATAGAAAATTTTCCCTCTAGCGTTCTTCCGGGAAATTCTCGTATAAGACTTGAAAGCATAATAATAGTCCCTTCGATTGGTTGCTGGCTAAAGGAAGGCAAGACCAGTGATGGGGCTGCCATCTCATAGCCTATGGTCAGGCTTTTCTGGAGAAAAAATAAAGAAAATAAAGGAAAGCAGAAATGGAAGAAAGGAAAGACTCCCTAGCCCTCGGATGCCATAATAGCGTCGGGGTCGAAAAAAAAACAAGAGTTAACCAAGAGAGGTTAGATAGTAAAGTTGTCCTAGAAGCTAGAAGCTAAAATTATAATAAATTGAAAAATATCTTTGAATAGGAAACCAGATATAATAAGAAAATTAGTTCTCGTAGAGTGCGATGGACAGAACATGTGGCACGGTTGGAGAATGAAAGAGTGGCATGGACGCTTCTTGTAGGAAACCATAAGGGAAACACCAGATGGTAGACCAAGAATGAGGTGGGAACCATGACTTGAGGGAAATAGATTATACAGGGGATAAATTTGAAAATATTAGATCAGGATAGGGATGTATGAAAAGCCTATGTCCGCGCGGCCACTAACCTATTGGTTCGATAGTGCCAATGATTTATTATTATTATTATTTTTATTATTATTGCCCACCGTCTCTATGGGCTATTATTAGGCTGAACATGACATATATAAAATAAATATTTTAATTGAAGGGTAAAACTTTTTCTTCACTAATACGTAATAAAGTAAATAAACACATAAATATATGAAGCTATATTATCTTTTATTACATAAATGTATAGCATTATTATTAAAACGTTGTACTGCACACTTAATTAAATTTATACCGGTAGCTAAATAGTGTTGTAGAGTTTATGAAGGCAGGAATATTACTGAATATAGTGTAAAGTAGGCGTACATTTCGTGGCAGGAACTAAATGTTATAAGATGTATTTTGCGAAAATACAAATGAATAAAAAAAAACATTGTCAAAGGATTCGAGCCCTGGCTCTTATATATATTTCATATATTTTAATTGGTTTAACGATCTACACTACTCGGACGTCGGATACTAGTTGTCTAAATTCTGGTTGTCTTGTTTACTTTTACATTTTGAATGAGAGTTGAACTTTATTTGAAATGTCGCAATTCAAGTAATATTGCATTTTTCGAACACTCGGAAATATCTAGAAAATGTCTCCATCACTTTTCTTTAACTATCTAAGACGATTAGAACCAATTATAGTGTTATTAAAACATTTAACAATGCGTTATCTCGTGAACCATAGCTTTAGCTCTTCGAGCAGCTTTTTAAAGCGGCTCATTATTATTTATTTTTTTTGCTAAGTGTACATGGTCCCACAGCAGGTAAGGATGACAAGATCAAGGATGAGTTCTATAAAGAATTATAATGCGTATTGGATAGTCTTTCTAGATATAATATGAAAATTGTCTTAGGAGATATTTATGCAAAAGTATGATGGGAAGATAAATATTCAGGCCAAAAGTAGGCAAATTAAGTTTCCATGAAGATAGTAACGATAGTGGGGTTAGATTAGTTACCTTAGTCACTTCAAAGTATCTTAGTGTTAAGAGCACAACATTCCATCTAAGGATATTCATAAATACATCCTGACTGTCCCGTTTTGGTAAAACTCGAAACCAGGTAGATCGTGTTTTAGTGGATAAACGCTGACACTGTAGAATCACAAACGTTAGATCAGTTAGAGGGACAGACTGCAATTCGGATTATCGTCTGACCAGGGAGAAAATCGAAAAACGATTATTGCTTATGAGAGGAGCAAACCCTATAGATAATTCTGAAAAAAAAAATGAATTAAGAACTTGCGAAATGATGATTTGCGGCAAGAATACCAGATCAAAATTTGGTAATATATTTGAAATACTGGAATGTTCAGATGAATATGTCACAACCTAAGAAGAAACTGATGTAAATAGAGAATGGTAGACAATGAGAGATGCTATTAAATTGTCAGCATCAGACATCGTAGGTCATTTTAAAAAGAAGCAAAACAAGAAAAAGTTTGATTTGGAAAGCACCGACATTAGAAAGAAAAGATAGGTAGCAAAATGAATCGTTTTTACGAGCCAGTGAATAAATTTATAAGAGTTGGATAATATCGGACGGGAAACCACTAAGTTATTAAAGAGTAAAACGAAGGGTTGTGTTGAGAGAAGATTAATGATCTTGAAATGAATGCAATAAATAGGAAAATCCGATAATAATAATAGGGAATTAGGATAGACATGTTAGGGTTTCAGGCTGGATCACGCATAATTAAAAATAAAAAAGTGGGTAAATTATTGCAGATTCCAGGAGTGCATTAAATAAAAAGAAAGCAACAATATTCAGCAACTAAATGTACATGCAGAACACGATATTGTAGAGGATGATTTACGATCAGCAGAAATATTAGTCACAAATTAACGCACTAGAGGTTGAAATGGCGATAGGAAAGTTGAAGATGTATAAAGCATCAGGTGCAGAGGGTTTCTAGTGGAACTGATAAAATCAGGATGGAGAATTGAGGACAAAATTCATACGATGCTTCGTATGATTTTGGAAAAGGGGAACTTCAAAATGAATGTAAATAATCGATTACCGTACCAATATATAAGAAAAGAGATAAAACAGATTACAACTACAGTGGCATCTCATTACTTTAAACTTCGTATAAAATTCTGAAAACATATTAGTAAGTAGACTTACTCCCTATATTGACTGCGCAATAAGTGATCATCAATGTGGATTCAAATTAAATAGATCTACAATGTATCAGACGTTTAGTATAAGACAGGTTTTAAAAAACAAATGGGAATATAATGGCTCTGTTGATCAACTATGTGCAGAATTCAAAATGGCATACGATTCAGTTGAGAGGGAGATGATATATAGCATCTTGCTAGAGTTCAGAATCCGTAATAAAAATAGTTAGACTTATTAGAATATGTCTAAATGACACAAAGAGTAGGGTGCGTGTAAGCAAACGATTTTCATATATATATTTTTAATTCACAATGCGTTAAAGCAAGGAGACGCACCATCTCCTCTACTATTCAATTTTGTACCAGAGCATGCCATCAAATCTTCAGAAGATGAAGAAGGCCTACAACTCAATGGTGTTAATAAAAATAAAAGTTTTATATTACCTGACAGAGTTAAGACATTAAGACCTTGTCTACCACTCACACAGGTTAGTAAAATTTAAAAAAAAATCCTATATCTAAATTACAATAAACAAATGATTGCATGATATATCTACAATATATGTTAATTTACTCCAGGTTAAACGAAAAAAATGTAAAAATGTACAAGACATAAAAACACTAATGACAGATTAAATTTAATTCTGGAGAAAAATTAATAATCAAAAAAGTGTCAAGTGTGCGGCAACCTCTGATATCTTGAAGGAGGGAATTTCAGGATCGGGCAGATGCTACTGTGAAAGAAGTAGAATAAGTAGAGGTCCTGTGGAGAGGGATTGTTATCGGACTGTTATATTTTAACCTAGTGTCAAAATTGTGGTAAGAAGATAAGTTCTCAAATATGGACGCCAGATAACTAGGAGTGTAATAGTACACAAGCTTGAAAATGAGTGAAAGATAGTGAATTTTAGGTCTGTCGCTAAGACGGAGCCAAGAGAGATATATTGAAGCGTTCGAAAATTTGAGATGATGATGAAAATGAAACGAACTGAAGCATTATGAACACGTTGCAGTCTCTGTGACAAGTCAGATTTTAGGTCATTATATGCAACGATACTATAGTGAAAGTGTGGCAACACAAGGTTCTATACAAAGGTTTGTTTTAATGAAAGAGGGAGATTTTTTAAACGTCTGAGATAATGTAAAATGGAGAAAACCTTATCACACATGTGTTTGCCAGGTTAAATTTGGGTACAGATACAGTCCAAGATCGATTACCGAAGAAGAATAAGCGATAATTATATTATTTATAGTAATATTTGGAAGTGTAGAATGTCAAAGGTGGTTTACAGCATTTGTTGTCCCGTTAGAATGACGTTATTTATTAGGATTCAGATTTAGACCGAAACTTGAAGACCAGTTAAAGAAAGACATGATATTGTCCATTAATTTTCTCCGAACTGTTATAGAGGGAATCTGGAGATTAATATAAATTTGGCGATCGTCAGCGTAGAGATTGTAACGGCAGTGCTTTAGTACAGTTGATAAGTCATTGATGTAGATTGAGAAAAGAAGAGATCCGAGAACACTGTCCTGGGGGACTCCCGCCTACACGTTGCGCCAAGACGAGGATCTATAGTTTAATAAAATATATTGCTGACGTCCGTTCAGGTATCAGTCGAACGAGGATACAGCGCTGTCAGATATGTGTAGGTGCTTGAGCTTGGTCATAAGTAAGTTTTGGTACACAGTGTCTAAAGTTTTCCTGAAATGAAGTAAGGTTAAAAGAGTAAATTCACGTTTGCCCATGGGTTCAAGAATGCCTTCAGTGATTTTTAAATAAGCTGTGGTTTTGCTATGAACATTAGGGGATAGCGGGGGATACTAAAGGCCAACATGCACACTCTATTGATTAACACTAAGAAATTGGGGCTGGAAGTAAACATCAGTAAAATTAAATATATTGCCACACATAAAGTAAAGTGATCCCACAACAGGCCCGGAGGCCCTTGGGGTAGTAGGAGGTTAAGGCTCCCACTTTTTCTTGACAATCGGCACTTTGTGTCAGCCGGGTTGTCAGCCCTGCGGGACGGCGCCTTTACCCCAGAACAAGCGTCTGGTACTCATTTCAGTTAGAGGCTGAGTCGACCCCAGGGCCATAGTGCCGCCAGAGGGTTTGGGTCAGTTTAAAAATCCTGACCCCAACAGGACTTGAACCCTCGACCCTCTCGCTTGTAGCTCAGTGCCTTAACCACTACGCTACGGATTGCCACACATAGAAATATATTATACTCGTATAATGGAAATCGACAAATGAGAGAAATTTTGAAGTAGTGACTGAATTAAAATATTTAGGAAAATTAATTATAAATAGGAATGAGATACACAAAGAAATTAAAAGACTCAATTCTGGAAATGCCTCCTATTATGAATTACAGGGACTCTTGTCGTCCCAACTCCTCTCAAAAAGCGTTAAACTGAAAATATATAAAACTCTTATTCTCCCAGTTATGTTATATGGATGCGAAACATTGACTCTTATTTTAAGGGAGGAAAAAAGATTTCGAGTATTTATGAATAAAGTTCTTTCGAAGAAAAATTGATCCGATGAGAGATGGACAGTCAGACGGAAGGAGAAGACTGCATGACAGTGAACTGCATGATATTTTTGGAAAACCAGATTTAATAAGAACAGTTAATTCTCGTAGACTGCGTTGGGCAGGACACGTTTGCACGGATGAGGAATGAAAGATTGCATTGCAAGGTCCTTGCAGGTAAACCAGAGGGAAAGCACCCAGTAGGTAGGCCAAGAATTAGGTTCGAGAATAACATTAACCATGATTTGAGGGAAAACATTAGGGATGATTGGAAAACATTAGCTCAGGATAGGGATGTATAGAGAGCTTATGTCCCCACGGGCAAGAACCTACGTGTTCCATAGTTTCAGCGAGTTAGTTATTTCCAATCTCAATTATTACATAATTTAATTTGGTTTAAAATTCTTCCTTCCTTTGCTCCATTGCATTATCACTGATGACGTATATGCCAACTCCTAAAATGGGATATTTTCTGTTGATCAAATTTTATTCATCTTTATTATATCTTCATCTATTCCTTCTGAATTTGTTATATATCTCCGAATTTCTTCTAAACCATAATTGATACTCCTCTTTGTGCATGTTTTCCTTTGAAGCTCTACTGTACATATGCAACCGTGTTCCTCTTAATGTTTTATCTACTTCCTTTCTTCTTCGTTTTTGTTAATATTATTATATCCTCGTTTATTTGCGGTATGCTATTCATTATTTCTCTAGTATTATTTGTAATCCCTTGTACATTCCACGTTCCAGGAAGAATAGTCTTTTTTCTTAGATTCTTTCGTCATTTATTAAATCCGACCGGCATTTCATTCTTGGGCTTTTTAACGTTGTACATTTTTTTTCAAACGAAATGGGAGCTAGCCTGATGCGTCAACCCTCAACCTGGAGGAACAGAATATATTTTTAATCAAGGTTCTCTTTCTTTATCCCTTAACGAACCAACGCCTAACTGTAAGATAGCAGTATCTGTAACCCTAGACAGGGTACTACCTCGTATCAGCCGGGCGTACTGAACCCTGATTTTTTTCTCACATGATTTGGGACAGACTTTGGGTTTTTGTACTATTATAATTTTGTTTATATTATGTTCCACCTCTGTGGTCTAGGAGTAAGTCGTTGTGTTGGACGCGTCGGATACTGTTCGAATTCCAGCTGAAATAAGTTTCCTGTGTGATTATTTTGCCCAACGTGTCCCCAAATATCATCTAACCATCACATCCACCCATATAATATTCTCCTTGTTTTATATCATGTGAAGGATGAGTCTTGTCTTAAGACTTCGGCATTGAGCTAATCACTCTTCTAGGCAGGCACTCCACATACGAGGGCTGTAACAAAAATACTGGCAACACTGCTGTAGAAGCGAAATCAGGCGGAGTTAACTGCTGTAACATCTGTCACATGTTAATATATGTCTGAACTATCTTTCTGTAAATGGACTCGTCCTTATGACTCAAAGCGAATGCACTTTGGAGAGAGGTTAGTCTCCTCTGAATTGTCGTTCTAAGCTGTTGTATTTCGCCATGTTTACAAAGCAGAAACAGCGATCTTGGTTGAAAATTCAATGTGCCCGTGACCGTACAGCACGACAATGTCATGAAGGTCTTGTGGAAGCATGTGGGGAGACGGCATTACCATACAGAAATATGGCGAAGTGGGTTAGAGCCTTTAAAGAGGGGCGCTACCGCGTGGAACACATGGCTAGACCAGGTAGTCCCAGTGTTAGTGAAGAGGACGTGGAAACTGTTTCCGCATTACTAGACACCGATCGACGACAGACGGTACGTGAGTTAGCCCTGGAGTTAGGACGGACTGTCGCATATCACTGTGTTTCGTATTCTAAAGAAACGCTGAGAATGCGAAAAATTACATCTTGGTGGGTTCCTTAGGATTTGACTGAGGCGCATCGATGGCTACGATGCGACTCCGCTCAAACTCAACTGCAGCGTTATGGTCGTGATTGTGACGCCTTCTTACGGCGCATTATTGCGCATGATGAAACCTGGACTAGGTCATACGAGCCTCTACTTTAGCGTCAAATCCAATGAGTGGCGTCATCATGGGTCACCACGCAAAACAGTGGTGCGTCGTACCCCAACAAATGTCAAAGTGTTGGTTATTCTTGCGTACGATTGCGTTGACGTCATTCTAACGCATACCATCCCGCAAGGACAGAAAGTTAATGCTCAGTATTTCCGTCGTTATTTGAAGAAAAACCTGAGATCAGCGTTGCGAAAGAAACAGCCACATTTTTTGTAAAGCCCTCCAATCATTTTGCAGGATAATGCTTGGGCGCACATGGTGCATCCTGTAGCTGATCTGTATCGTCGCTGAGGGTGGGAAGTGCTTTTCTTTCCACCACATTCATCGGACTTAAACCCCTGCGATTATGATTTGATCTCTAAGATGAAAGAACCGCTTCGTGACATTCGATTCCAGAATGTTCCCGGTATTCTGCTGGCAGTAAGGCGGTCCATTAGAAACATCAACCGAATTGGAGCTGCTACAGGGATACTACGACTTCCACATCGTTAGTAACGAGTTGTAGAAAATGCTGAGTACTACATTGAAGGACTGTAGACATTTCGCAGGTCAGTCACTTGTATACTAGTAATAAATAAATAGTTCCCACTATTAAAGTTACAACCTAAGTATTTTTCTGGTAAGAATTGTGTGATGCAGGGTTAAATATCCTCTTCCAATAAGTTGTGTCCTTTTAAAACCCGGGAAGTGTAGGGCACGTAATAGTACCAACAGTGGGAGAGCTTAAACCAGGCTCGGACGTCTATGATATTTAGTTTGTGCCCGCCTCTATGTAAAGTTTTCGATCCCTTAGTTGCAAACATAAACGTCATGAAGTCTGATGAGTGGGGTACGATGCACTTTATTTTACCAGTATATTTAAAACAACAGCATATACATTTTGAAAGACACACCACTGAACTGGTTTGTATTTTCTCTTATATGATGTCAGTGGGGCAACTGTTTGTGAAAATGATTGTTTGACATCTCAGACGAGTGGATCAGTGGTTTATAAGCTATATTTATCATGAATATCTTTGAACATAATATAGATTCTCGGCTCCTCAAATGAATCCTATTATATAATAAGTATCCATATATATATAGGATGGGGTAAAACACCGCCGGTTTTTAAAATAATTTTAACACTCTTTGCTTGGTCAAACATATATTTGAGAAATGTTTAAATATATACAATTTTGTGGAGTTTTAGATACATCTATTCTTACCGACGTGTACTGTCCATCGCCGTGGCGTAGTCGGTAGAGTCCCTACCTTCCACTCCGGCGATACGGGTTCGAAATCCCGGCAGGGTAGGAGATTTTAAATCTCCACCTTGGGTCTGGGTGTGTGTCCTTTCCTTGTGTGTATATGTGAGAATAAAAGAAAGTTAACAATAAGGTAAAACAAGAAGGAAAAGCAGTGTTAAAAAAATATGCTTATGTTCACTGACTTTTTAGTGTTTGTTTTAGAAGTTAGTAACACATATGACAGTAGTGGTTATATCATCGGCAGTGCAGTGGGATGGAATATTGGCACGTACGGAACCAATTCAGACAGTAAGAACAAACTCCATTCAACGGGATTTTCAGAGTTGCAATGCTCCTCTTGGAACATTGTGTCACTGTGGGATAGAAAATGTCGTGAAGAAGGTTCTGTACAAGATGCAAAATCTGTACACTTCTCAAAGCCTGCATAATTATTCTACAAAGTTCATCTTTATCATAAAACAAAGTAGCCAGATTTAATTTTTCTAATCTTGTTCAATCGGTATCGTAATATGCTTATTTTTTGACGTCATATGACTTTTTTGTTTTATCTTACATGATATGTTAACATGCCGCTACTGGACCATGTCATAACAAACTCTGTGAAATTTTATATAGTTCAACATGACTCAGATATATCTTGTACTAACTTCATGGTGTAAACATTATTTTTAAAACCGTGAGGTATTTATACCTCACTCTATATGTATTAGCGCCGCAGCCGAGTGGTTAAGGCAGGAAGCCTTGGCGCAGAGCTACGGGACTTGCGCTAGTTCGAGTCTCCATGGGGAAGAAATTTTCTCATGGTATTTCGGTCAGTATGGGACCGGTGCCCACCCAGCATCTTAATGCATTTGGGTAGCTACATAAAGTAGCGGCTCCAGGTTGAGAAAATCTGCTATAACGGCTGGGGGATTCGACATGCTGACCACATGTCACCCCTACACTGGCTGATTATCATCTACCTCTGTGATTGACATATGTGTATGTGAGGTCAGCAGCCGGCTGGTAGGCTAAGGGACTTGTAAGCATGTCGCTCCAGGAGTTTCTATATGTATTATGTAACATGGACAGTATACATATATCCGTAACTATGTGTTATATTCTCGTAATATGGTCTGGAAACAGTCTAGGAATAATAATTACAAATAGGAATGATATGCACAAAGGAATTAAACATAGCCTCAATTCTGGAAATGTGTGGTATTATGCATTATTATTGTCGTCCCAACTCCTTCAAAAAACGTTAAATTGAAAATATATAAATCTGCTATTCTCCCAGTTATGATTATATGAATGCGAAACATGGACACTTACTTTAAGGGATTAAAGAAGATTAAGACTATTTGAGAATAAAGTTCTTAGGAAAAATTTTTGGGCCAAAAAGAGATGAAAAGAGATGTGAATGGAGAAAACTGCATAACAGTGAGGTATATGAACTCTATAGGAAGCCAGATATAATAAGATGAGTTGAGTCTCGTAGATTGCGATGGGAAGGACACGTGGCACGAATAGGGAATGAAAGAGGTGCACGAAAGCTTCTTGTAGGAAAACCAGAGGAAAAACCACCAGTTGGTACACCAATAATTAGGTGGAAGAATTACATTAACAATGATTTGAGAGAAGTAGATTATACAGGGGATGATTGAAAAACATTAGCTCTGGATAGGGATATATAGAGATATTATGTCCGCGCTGCCATGAACAATGGGTTCGATAGAGCCAATGAGTTAGTTAGTTACAGTATTATGTAATTGACGTCAAAAAAATCTGCAGTTCTCGAATATTTTTAATTAAATAAAGCCTGGGGATTTCCAGGGTAAACTTTGGGTATCACTGAAGTAGATAATTGGTGTCATAAAGGGGGAAAAAAAAGCAATAAATGAAACATGCATTATGTCTGTAATGTTAATTATCTCATGCTGTGACGCATTATTACGGGTATGATGAAGTTCACCAAACCTTGGACTTACATAATGTACTCAAGCAAAAAATAAATAAATAAATAAATTACAGATGTTGCCTGATACTTATGTAAATATGAATTTTTGTTTTATTTGAACAGTCTTGAGAAAGTTGAAATAGTCTTCCACTACAAAATTCAAGTGTAGTACCAAAAAATGCTACTGTTCAAACTACCAAGACGGGTGAAGTCATCGCCATTCATCTAGCGACCTTGTTCCATTCTCTTTCGAATCAGTTCTCTGAATAAGGCTTCTGAATTTTTATTAAACTCTAAGAACATGATTGCGAGATATTTCGAGAAGGTATATTACAATATATAATTAAGCAGTTTGATTAGAAGAGTTACGAAATTTTATTAGACATTTATCTCCCTCCCTCTCTCTCTCGTCCTCTTTCTCTCTCCTTCTCTTTATCTCTCTTTCTCTTTCCCTATCTCTTTCTCTTTCTCTCTCTCTCCTTCCCTCTCTGTATCTCTCTTTTTCTTTCTTTTTTCTCGTTCTCTCTCTCTCTTTCTCTTTCCCTTTCTCTCTCTTTCTCTTTCTCTCCTCTCTCTCTCTTTCTCGTCTCCTCTTTCTCTTCTCTCTCTTTCACTTCTTTCTCTCTCTGTTTCTTTTTTTCCTCTCTCTCTCTCTCTCTCTCTATCTCTCTCTATTCTCTTTCTCTATCTCTCTCCCTCTCTCTCTCTCTCTCTCTCTCTCTCTCTCTCTCTCTCTCTCTGTCATGTAAATCTTGATTAGGAATTTAAACTATTTTTGAAGCTCAAATCGTACCAGTAAATTGTTTCGTGTTCTGTCTCCTATAATTTCACATCATGAGGCAACTTAAGACTCGCTTCAGTGAAGCAGTCAGTAAGGTGCTGATTTCCGACATCGCGGATCTAACATGGGAACTGTCAACCATTTCATGCCGAAACCTATCTTGAAGCTTCTCCCACAGAAGCGTAGTGATGTACCAAGGCCGTGTCCAAAAATATATCTGCGGTTTTTAACTACAATACACAGAAATCGAAGTCAGAATTCAGTAATGGCAAACTGCTGTAGGTTCCAGATGGACTCCCTTAATGACTTTAGAGTGGTAGGAAGTGAGGTGGGTGCAGCGCAGATGGAATAGTGATGGTTTTCCAATACATTGAGTGAGGAGTTATATTACTTCCCTGTAATTTAAATGAGAGATTTAGCTCTGGATTTTAATGACTTGCAGTTAGAAACGGCAGATATTTTTTGGACACAGCCTTGGAATATCACAACGCTTCTCTGGGAGAAATTTCATGGTAGGTTTCGGCATGCAATTGTTGACAGTTTCATTGTAAGTTTGATCCTGATCAGGTAAAATTTATTTTAATATCGTCGGTAATTTTCATACGCCTATGCGTCTCCACTCTTAATTATTCTTTTTACGTATTATAAAAACTTGGCTAACGTTCGAGAGTAATTGAATAATATAAAAAATAAATCAAATAGCAGTTAATTGAAAGATACCTATAGGTCACATACAGAAAAACGTTCCGACTGTAATATTCCTGCATTTGCTGCACAACTTACGCTATGAAATAGGACAAATTTATATATCACTACAAAAGCTATGGTTTATCTACGACGCAACACGCCAGCGCAAAAATTGCTCCCCTTGTATTTAAATGGATGTGGTTTCTCAACAACGCGAAAAATTTTACGCTCACATGTCTCGTCGTGTATTTGAATCACTTGAATTCCGGACGCAATTTGCCGGCGCAAACAGAATATAGAAGCTATTATCCGTACTCATTGGTGTAATTGCTAAAAACAAAATGATGATTTTATGACAAAATGTCGAAAAAAAACAGCGCTTTTTTTGTAACTTACCAATGTTAACGACGAAAGTTTGATAGTTTTGTTGCAAATCATCGAGTTCTGTACAATATGAGCATGAAGGAGTACAGAGATGTACACAAAAAAGAGTTATTGTGGCTTGAACTTAGTCAAGAAATAAATGCTGTAAATTTGTATCTTAGGGATATTATGGATGTACATAAATTTCGTCTTCTATTAAATTCAAATCTGATAAAACTGCTCAGGCGAAAATCTGAACTATTCTAAAATTTGGTATTATCATCAACCACATGTCTATTTAAGAACTAAATAATAATTTGTTCTATAATTATCCATACAACATTCATAGTCGTATGATGCTGTTGCTCTAGGTACTTTTTCCGTCTTTACTAATATTTCGTACTATTTGAAACGTTTTGCAACGATACTTAAAACTTTTTTATAAAGAATTTTAATATGTTTATCTATGTACAAAAATTATTATTTTTCCTCTCAATTATTTTTTCGAAGTTGTTTAGAATTGAAGTGGACATACGTGAACGCTTATAAAATTAAATCCACCAGATGGCAGGGCATATGTGTGAATGACAAACATCTGCATTTAATTCCAAAACATATTTTAAAGAAATAAATATTCGATCACTTCATTTTGTTAGGTTCCGATGGGTCAGTTTAGTGTACATCAGATTAGTTTATAGTTTACTAAATAGTATGTATGTAATTTATTTCATTAGGTTATGCAGGGACAGGTTTGTGCACAGTGTATCCATTTTTGTAAACACATTTGGGAATTTATTATGAACATTGGTCATTTCGATTTCCCATACATGTGGTGCCATCTGGCGACAATTCCATAAACATAAGCGCTGAACGGTATGCGCTCCATGCGAAACCAGTATCACGCCGAGCGTAACGCGAGAATGCGTCACGTCGGGCGCGACACGTTGTATAATAAACCATACCTTAATTGTGCACTTGTGAAACAGGTAGCTGCCCTCTGGTCATTAGCAGTTACTTCTTTCTGGGATTTATGTATCTACGAACCAATATTTTCTCAAAGGCTTGTACAATTACGTAAGTCGGGAGAGGTATAATAATTCTGGATAACATGCACATTTTTGTTGACCACATACGGACATGTAGGATCTCCTCGAATAAGTGATCGACTCATTTCTTAGGCCACCTCCAAGTCATCACGAAAATTTATGACAATACATATCGTTGACCAGATGTTCGGAGAATATTCGGACTTTAAAGATTTTTAACATTTGTCTTACAGGTGAGGAAAATCAAAGAAACTTGTCCCAATCGGGGATCGAACCGCTTCCGTGACGTTCGAGATAATGACTTTACCTCTAGACCAGATCAGTGGACTGAGATGTTTCTTATTAGAATTTTCTATTCTTCCAAAGAAAAATGTCAGAAATCGCAGTCCAGGTATTTACTCGTGACGTTTTCTATACACTTTATGATAACTTGCGTAGTGCGTATAAAGGAACTATGCATTTTAGAAGAAAGCTAATCACACGAATAGAAAAAATGCAGAAGCCATAACCCATAACAACACTGGAGTCGAGACATGGAAAGTTTATTGCTTTCTGTAGGCTAACTTTCACTTTTTCAACTAGTGATAAAACTCATTATATTTCTCTCTCTCTCTTTCTCTCTCCTTTTCTCCGGTGCATGTTTTTTTTTTTCGGTGAAGGAAGAGCACACATCATTCTACTTCTCAGCACTAAAAGCGAGCGTATTTTTCAAATTTAACGAATTCGTATTTATACTTTACATATTTTATTTTGCTATAAGCTTTTAAGAGTATAGAAATCAAACACAATTACAAATAACATTTGTTTGTAGTTCTGATCATACATCTAATATATAAAAATGAATGTTTGTTTGTTTGTACTTTATGCGCGGCCATACCGTTGATCCGATTGTGATGGTTTTTTTTAGCAAAATGTTCAGGAGAATCCCGGGATGAACATAGCGTAAAAGAGAGTTACGATACTCAACTCCTACACCCTTAAAAATTGCCCTTTATAGTGGAAAACGTGAAAAAAGGTAGCTCTTTGGACGTTTAAACGGCTAAACCATAAGAAATACACAAAATTAACGTACACAGAATTGGATATCTCAAAAAGCTCTACAAAAAAGTCCGCGACAGCATATGTTTATCTCTTACGGATTACTCACAATAACCATTTTTGTCTTTCATTGATGCCAAGAAGATCAAGACAAGTACGTAGATTCCTGTGCAAGCATAGCAGCACATGGCGGGTATTCTTATACGGATAACTCACAATAACGAATTTTGTCTTTTAGCTCATTTATACCAAGAATATCAAGATAAGTAGATTCCCGGGCAACACCGGGTAATCAGCACGGGGAATCTTAAAATAATTACGATATTTTGTATTGTATTGTAAGCCCATGTTTTCCCTTTACAGAGATTTAGGCGCTCTCCCCCTACAGGGAAGAATGTGAACCATACTAATTTAGTTACGCTTGTTTTCGTATAGATGACATTTTTGAGTGGTCCGTGGTCAGCGATCAGCCTCATACTGACATCTAGGAAACCAAGATAGTACTAGGACGGGAAAATTCGGTAAATTTAGCTTAGATACCTTTTTATTCAGGCTGAAAATCTTCAGACTCGGGACCCACGGTTTAAAGTCCCTCCCGGAGGACTTGCTCCTTGGATTTTTCCGTCCTAAAAATTCCATCGACCTTGGCCGGGTTTGAACCCGCGACCCTCGGGACCAGAGGCAAGGAGCATAACTACTAGTCCACCGCGGCCGATTAATTACGATATACATTTATAATTTTTTTTTCATTTTACTTGTTTAACTAATCATAAGAAGTACATTAATTTTTGTCTTTCAGCTCATTTTTGCCAAGAAGATCGGGATGAGTAGATTCCCGCACAACGCCGGGTAAACAGCACGGGGTATCTAAAAATAATTACGATACAAATTGTTCCTGTAACTTATTTAACTAAACTTAAACACATTAATTTTTTGTATTTCAGGTGATTTATGCCAAGAAGATCGGGATAACTAGATTCCCGGGCAACGCCGGCTAATCAGCACGGGGTATCTAAAAAATATAAATTTATAATTATTTTTCCCTTTATTTATTCAACTAAACATAAAATCACATTAATTTTCATTTATTCAGGCGTAGCAGCGCACGCCGGGTATTGGCTAGTACACATTAAATATAAGCAATTAGTAAACAAGGGAAACAGTGGAGTCTATTTGAACTATTTCGTTCATGAATCTTTAAGCTGAATTTCATACCTCCGCTGCGCTGGTCTGCGCCTGTTTTGAATCTAGTTCAGCTAACAGTCTGCCAAGATCCTTTATTTTAGACTTATCTTCTTAACTTAAATTTGAAAAGTTGGTCTCTTGAAGGAAAAAAGAAACACTATTCGTTGTTCACTTATAATTACAATAGTTGTGATTTTATATTTAAAATCACAAGAAAATTAAATATTTACACTTTGTACACTCTAAATACTATTAAATATATCATACTGTATCAAAACTTAAAACAAGATTTATTCTGTATATATACGTGTTCTCAATATAATAATATTTCACTACTTCTACATTAACTTATTCGGTTCCATCAGAATTCGATTGTTTGCGAAATTCAAAATGCTGCACGCTGGACTTCCGGATTGCCTCGTTCGATGCCGCCAGGCTTCGTTTTATTTGGAGCTCCACGTTTCGCCAGCTCCAAGACACATATATCACCTCGCCTCTCGCACACGCGTGTGTGTACTCAACTAGGCAGCTGCCTATGGAAAGGTACAGCATCAAGATTGGCTACCAGAGTAACGAAGATATTCGACGGGCCTTGGTTCTATTACTGCGGCGATTTGCGAGCTTCAACGGTGGGAGCAAGCTATATCTGCGACGTCTGCTGCTACAAGAACTGCGATCGGACCTGCTTCAGTATTGTAGTAAAAGAGCTAACTGTCCGACTAAACGTCTGACAATTCCTGAAACAAACGGTGTGATATTCCCCATAGGTAAGTTGGTTAGGCTTCCTCTCGTACTTCCCTCAACCCGGGCGCACGGCGTCACCTTATCCCGACATCCCGTCAAGCCCCAGGCCTTATCCGATCCCGGGGTAAGGACTGGGCAACTCCAGCCCCGTTTTCCTCCTCATAATTCAAATGTGGATGTGGATGCCACCGCCTGACGATTCCAATACATCTTCTCAGGGCGCTATGGATACCGAAAAGGAAAACTTTACTCAACCTGCCAAAAAACATACGACCAAACACGTCGAACCAACTGCACCAGAACCACTGCCGACTTGCAACACTTATGACTTACTTATTAACATACCTCAGGACACTGACACTACTACCAGCACTCAACCCCAGGCACCACCAAGGAACAGGAAACCACTCCCTATCATAGCAGAAATCAAAATTAAAAACGCGAAACAACTCACTAGAATAGCGGGAAACTACAAAAAAATCAAATTCAAATGAAATACACTAATATCTCATTAAACATTTACTCAGGCAAACAGAAGCATTTGAACATGTGAAAAAAACAACTGGAACAAACAGGCATCCCATACCACACGTACCCGCACGGGCTTAACCCAACATTTAAGATAACATTAAAAGGGCTACCTAAAGAAATAACTAGCGCTGAAATTCTAGACGAACTAAAAGAACAGGAACTTCCAATTAAACACGTACGACAAATATTCAAAACAACATACAATAGCGGCGTCCCAACTAAAGACCCAGTGCCAGACTGGATACTGACTTTCAGAAAAACACCTGACATAAAAGACCAACTAAAGGAACTGACTAGCCTATTTTACATCAGCATACGACTCGAAGATTGCAAAGGCATCCCTGGAGTGACGCAGTGTTCTAATGTAACAAATGTGGGCACATCTCTCAGTTCTGTACACGCACAGATAAATGCGACAAATGCTCTGACCCACAAAGTCCAAAGATTACAACAGTCAAGCACTTCAATGTGCAAAACTGTAATGGCCCACACACTGCTAATTACAGGAATGCCCAGAATACAGGAAGTACCACCAACGCTCCTCGGCTTTAAAGACACCAGCTGCCACCCCTACTTTACCTATCGTTGACATCTCCCCTCCACCACCACCTACTAGACCAACATCCACACCCACACTCTCCAATAATCCATGGAACGTCTCATCCGTATCCCAAGTCCTCTTCCCAGAGGAGACCCAGACTACTCAAGCTAACACATCTACCTTAAACAATACACTACAAACCCTATTGAACCTCATTAAAAAAATAATAGAATCACCAACACTAGTAAGCACAGTGATAACACATTGACCCAGAGTCATGGCCAATACACCGACTGACCTACACAAACCTCTGCTTATTCTGGAGTGGAACGCGAACGGCGTTTGCAGTGACGCTCTAGAATTTGCAGAACTACTGACTAAACTAGACATCAACACAGCACTACTAGCTGAGACAAAACTGCCTGACAGGCGACGATGGAACATCACTGGATATACTATATATAAAACACAAGTGCCAACACCAGACGGAAGCAATGGAGGAACGGCTGTGGTGATTAAATCCACCATCAGTCACTCTCCCACTGCCATCCAAGGACTAACTAACATACAGACTACTGCAATTAATATACACAATGCTAACAAAACTATCACTATAGGTGCTGCATACATACCACCAAATAAGGACTTACTACAGGCAGACCTAGACGCACTAACTGGACACTCAAACAATTTCATATTCGGAGGAGACTTCAATGCCAAAAGCCAAGCTTGGAACTCGACTAGGGCTAATAACAACGGACAAATCTTACTACAACACTCACAAGACAACGACTACGATGTCCTAGGACCAACCCTTCCCACCTACTATCACTACCAAGGACATCTACCGGACGTACATGACATTTACATAATGAAACCTAGATTACACATAAATTACATAGACGTCTTTCTTGTCTTGTAAGCCCATGTTTTCCCTTTTACAGATATTTAGGTGCTCTCCCCCTACAGGGAAGAATTTGAACCATACTAATTTAGTTACACTTGTTTTCGTATAGATGTCATTTGAGTGGTCCGTAGTCAGTGTTCCGCCTCATACTGACATCTAGGAAACCAAGGTAGTACTAGGATGGGAAGATTCGGTAAATTTTGCTTAGAGGCCTTTTCATTCAGGCTTAAGGATCTTTTATGAGCCTAAAACTCTTCAGACTCGGGACCCACGACTTAAAGTCCCTCCCGGAGGACTTGCTCCTTGGATTTTTCTCCATCCTAAAAATTCCATAGACGTATTAGACGAACTAAAATCAGACCACAACCCAATTCTAATTGAAATAGACTTTCACACCCATAGAATTCAACCTAGGAACTACATAAAACAAACAACGAGCTGGGTTGTTTACAGACAACTACCAACTGACATACTAATACCAAACATTAAAATAGAAAATACCGAAGTACTAGACATAGCTTCTGAGACTTTCCAACATACTATATATCAGACCTATAAAGACTGCACCACGACAGAAAAGACTAAACGATACACAAATGAAGACATACCCGAACTACAGGAACTAATAAGACTAAAACGACAAGCAAGCAAAAGATGGCAAAGGCATAGACACATATACGACAAACAGCACCTAAACTTACTAGGCAGACAAATAAAATCATTAATACAAAAACACAAAAGAGACAGACTTAACACCGAACTGAATAACGCAATAGCCGAAAACAACATTTGGAAAATAGTCAGAAATTTTACCAGAAGAACAAAACCACGAAATCACCCAATCCACGGACTTAACGGACTAGTATATGACGACGAAGACAAGGCGGAAGAGATCGCACAAACTTGTGAAAACCAGTTTAGATACCGTACTAATGACATGATACATGAACGCTTCCAAACAAGGATAAGACGACAAGTACAACAATACTTACGCACCTCACCGACTGCAGATATCCCACTAACTACACCTTCTGAAGCTAAAAGGATAATAATGAAATCCCCAGCCAGTAAAACACCTGGACACGACAGACTTCCAACAACTACACTTGAACAACTACCCAGAAAAGGACTTGTTCATTTAACTAAAATCTACAACTCTGCAGTTATTCTGCGACATTTCCCAAATTCCTTCAAACATGCCGACGTCATCTCCATCCTCAAACCCAATAAAAATCCAACTATCACTCAAAACTACCGTTCCATAAGCCTCCTTGATCATACAGGAAAAGTGCTAGAGAAACTTATACTTCATAGACTCCAACAATACTTGGCCGACAAAATCCCCGACTCTCAATACTGATTCAGACCTGAACACTCTACGACATTACAACTACTAAGATTAACAGACGACATTACGCAAGGCTACCTCGACAGAGAAACACACTACTGCGGTATTCTTCAACATCGAAAAGGCCTTCGACTCTGTGTGGCACATGGGTCTCCTACACAAAATGACTATACTAAACGTCCCCGACTCACTAATACACCTAACTCACTCCTTCTTGAAAACCAGACAATTCCGAGTAATTATAAACGGACGACAATCATACCGGCTCCCAATGAAGGCTGGTGTCCCCAAGGCTCGGTATTGGCATCGACACCATACAATACATTTGTACATGACATACCACCTTCATAACACGTAAAAACAGCACAATTAGCCGACGACACATCAATTTACACGACAGACAGACGCATAGAAATAACAACAGACAGACTACAAACACACATAGACAAACTCTCGACCTGGTTCTCCAAATGGAGAATCATACTTAACGCAGACAAAACTGAAGCAATAACACAGTTCTGCATGGATTTTTTTTAAATAAATGAGCGTTTCTGAATCACAATTTCACACTGATTGCAAAAACGAAATCCGTTTTCGCGTACCACGTCAGAATTTTTTACAATTCAAAATGTTATGTTTTGAATATTTTTTCATATTGTACGTAATGTAGTAATATTACAGTGTGCTTATCGTTAGTTAGAAAGGCCCAACAGTTTAAAATTTCGACTTTATTGCTTAAAATGTGCAATAATATAACTATTATTATGTTTATATTTTTAATTATGTTTATATTTTTTTAAATCTGCTAACTATATCCGCCCTAGGTCCATACAAAAATGTATGGTTGTGTAAATGATCCAAATTTGTTTTGCTATATATATGTGGATCATATACGTTAGTAAAACAAAGAATATAACTGCTTTTGTAAAGAAAACTTACTTTCAATACTTTGGCATTCATTTAGATCAGGATAAATCGTGGTGCCCTCACAAAGTGTGTCGTAGTTTTGTTGCAGAGTTGAAGAATTGGAAAAATTAAAAAAAAAAGTCATTGCCCTTTGGTATCCCTATGATTTGGAGGGAACCTACAAATCATGGATACGATTGTTATTTTTGCACAGTTAAGGTAGCAGATATAATGCTAAAAACAAGAAAGATATTGTATATCCTAACATTCCCTCTGCCATTTAGCCTATACCTCATGGTCCTGATATTCCAGTTCCCTTATACCCTGAGTCAGATATATTGCCGTTTGCATCCAGTAGCACTGAAACTGAATCTCCTGTGGATGATGAACCATATAATACTGATCATGATAGATGTTTTAATCAAAGTGAGCTTAATGATTTAGTGAGGGATTAAAATTTGCCTAAATAATCAGTAGAACTGTTGGGCTCTAGGTTAAAAGTAAAGAAAGTATTGACTGAGAGTACATATGTTTCGTTACAGGCATCGTGAGAATGAACTTGTCCCTTTATTTATTTATTTATTTATTTATTTTTTGCTGAAGAAGAAAATTTAGTGTATTGCCAAGACATCCCTGCTGTCTTATAATTTTATAACAAACCATAATTCCAAAGAGTGGAAGTTCTTCATAGATTCTTCTCAAAAAGTCTTAAAGGTGTTTTTCTTCCTAATGGAAACATTCATTCTTCCATTCCTGTGGCCCATTATTTTGTTTTAAAGGAGACATATGAAAATGTAAAGTTTTTGTTACAAAAACTGCAGTACGAAATTCATCTATGCTAATTTGTGGAGATTTCATGATTATTGGACTATTAGTTGGTCGGCAAGGTGGTTTCACAAAATACCCTTGTTTCGTATGTGAATGGGATAGCAGAGCTAGGTCAGAATACTGGGAAAGGGAACAGTCGCCACGTAAGACTAATTTAATACCGGGTGAAAAAAAATTAAGAAGTGAACCTCTTATTTTTCCCTCAGAAGTATTGTTGCCACCTCTCCATGTAAAATTAGGTTCAATGAAACAAGTTGTGAAAACTCTAGAAAAAGGCAGTGAGTGATTTAAATACATTTGCGCTGCATTTCCTTTATTATCCTATGAAAAAATTAAAGCTGTTATAATCGTTGGCCCACAAATTCGAAAACTGATGAATGGGCAGTCAGTTCGAGAATACTATGAGTTGAAAAGTGAAGTATGCCTGGAATGCTTATAATTATCAATTATTATTATTAAGTAATGATTAATTAGTTGCAAATAACAAATTATGGCCTAGTTTTTCACACAAAATTATTGTTGAAAGTAATTTTTATTACGTTTTACATAGCTGTAATTTCATTTCAAGTTATTCATGAATATTTTAAATACCTGACGTGATGGGAGAAAATGGAGATCATTTTCTAATTCAGCACAAAATATCCGTTTCGAATCACCTATCAGATTAAAAAAAAGTAAGTTTTAAAATGCTGAACGGTGTAATATTCACTCGCAGACTACCAAGACCAGACCCACTTAATATAGACGGCACACAACTACAATACAAAATTAAATTGTACCTGTTGGTAGGTGCCGTCGTCCTCAACTTTGTTAATATATTGTATATAAACAAAGTTGAGGACGACGGCACCTACCAACAGGTACAATTTAAATTTTAACTCTCATCATATGACTTCACCTCAACGGAATTTGATATGAATTTTACTAGTATTGATACAATACAAAAACTCAGTAAAATACCTAGGAATTCACTTAGACAAACATCTCACCTTCAAACAACATACTACGTACTTAAAATAATAAAACACTACAACTAATAGCTAGAACATATCCTCGTCTAAATTCTAGAGCCCTAACAAGAAGACAAAACACATTACTTTACAAGACATTAACAAGACCGACCTTACATTACATCTGATCGGCCTGGGGACACGTAGCTCAATCACATCTACATAAATTACAAGTCCGAATTATTACAAATTCACCAAGATTCACAACGACAGCATATATTCATGACTCACTTAACTTACTGTACATAACTGATATAAAAAGTACTGCTCGCAAAACTTAGAGACACCTACAGACAACATGGGAATACAATAATACAAAATATAGGCACACGACGAACCCAGACTATTCTACAATTCCGTACTCCTATCGACTTGACATACTAATTTCCAATTCAAATCCATAGGCCAGCAATGAGAGGACACTCTCCTTGCTCATAATTCCTTCAACACTACAGCCTAGAACCCCAACATGGCGAATTCGCCGGTACCAATGTCAGATCATCCATATGCAGCGTGGCGTAAGCCAGCAAATTGATATCCAGGGGTTTCATGCACAGAAGAACGCACCTACTCACTTCTAAAGCTCGTCTACGCGAGATCTCCACACCAGAAATATATTCCTGAGATTCAAATAATCTGGATATTTTAGGAAATCATAAAAAAATACATTACAACTATCTTTCTTCATAAGTTCAATGAAGCATTGAACATATAGAACGCTCGGCTTCTGACAACACCCATACTTCCGAACTTAGGAGGTAAATAAACTCATGATTAATATGTTTCTTTTCTGTTTCACACTTCTAAATGATGGCGTTTTTCACGGAGAATCTAATTACACCTCAAACACAATTTCGACAAAAAAGTGACTTATCAGGTCCTTTCCCTGTACCCTTCATTTGTATCTGCTGAAAATTTAAAACAAATTAATTAATTGGAAATGAAAAAAAAAAGATTAACTTTATTATAAGTTTTTTTTAGCGGTGTAAGAAATTCTGGTTCCCCTTAAAACATTAAATCATATTTTCTTCCTTTAACTCCTAACGAAAGCACATCTGTACATTAGATCTACAATTTTGAGAGTTGCCAGTAACTGCTGAATATTTATGAGCGTTGGAGAATCCAAGGACCACGATTCAACTTCTGGTTGAGTGATTTTTCTGGATGAGTTTTTTACCTTCCTGACCTCTAGGCATATATCAAATATAACGAACGACAGTAAATACCCATTGTTGAAATTCATAGCATTACATTTACAAGCTTATCAACGTATACATCCTGTTATTACAATAAAAGTAATTGTGAAAATATAATAAAAAACAGGAAACGTATTCAAGTAAGTTACAGTTATGTATTATTTATTCCGGGAAAATTCTTCTGTTTCTATTTGATTTCCGATAATTCGTTTAACGTGATTTCCTTCTGCCATGGAATATTTTAACGTCAACATTATTTTTTGTCATGTATGGTACATGGAATTAGTTGTTAAAACATTCCCTGTTTTACAGAACACTTTAATAAATATATTATTATTATTATTATTATTATTATTATTATTATTATTATTATTATTATTATTATTATTATTATCATCATCATCAGTGGGTGTTCCTGCCTCAATCAACTGCAGGTTCACTAGAGTATTCTTAAAACTGTCTTAAAATTAATTTAATTTGATTCAGAGACCAACTAAGCTGACTGAAATTGTTTCGTTTGAGACTCGTATTCGGTAATCCCGGATTCAAACCCCAGTGCCGACCAACCTCAAAGATTTTGTCCAGATTTTCTCAATCGTCAAAATAAATGCTGGGTAAAAATTATACTGTTAGGACCGTTTTCATTGTATTTAAAATTTCATAGTATCATTACCAACAAACAAAAAATATAGACGCTATGTGACCTTGGATATTCAAAGCATCTATAATAAAAAATAGGAAGCATACGCGATTTAAAAATCACGTTAAATAAATACAATTGGAATAACGAACACATTTCGCTTGTCATTACAATACTTTAGAACAGGGATTGACTCGTTAGTTTCTGCCGAGAATGCGTATATCATTGATCCACCAGCGACAAGAGGAATGAAAATACGGGTAAGCACTTTTCCAATCCCTCCTCGCAGCTATTGCAAGCTCACAATATCATTTCAGGGGGTTCATAGAGAGAAAGTGTACCTCTTCGTTTCTAAAGCTGGCCTGTTCCAGATTTCCGCGGTAGAAATAAATAGCTGACTCAAACATTCTGGGCATTTAAGAAACTTGCTAAATAAAGCACAAATATTGTATGCCATAATTCACAATGTTTTTTAATGAAATGAACCATTGAACACATAGGACGCGATTCCAATTATTATTATCTTTATGATTATTATTGTTAATTTTGTGTATAAAAATCTCCTGGGAGCGACAGGCGTAAAATATCCTTTGGTTTACCACCATTCGGCTGCTGGATTCACATTCACAGAGGTGGACTATCGTTCAGTCACTATAGGAGTGAACTCGAAGACTCTACTTATCGTAACTATCAAAATTCCTAATAATGCTAGCTAGTCAAACACTGCACAGTGGGGTATCTGGCCGATTTAGGCGGCCAAAAGTAGAAATTCTAAAATGTATTCTGGACAGGAAAAAATAGCACATGTCAGACTTGAATAATCAGGCGATAATACGTCACTCAATTTTCATCAGGCAGTGTTACCTTGAGTCTATATGACCAATCAAAAGTTGACTGTCTCTCATAGTGCAAGTAGGCCTATCTTTTCACGGCGCTTTTTGTAGAAGCTTATGTTCTACATAGATTATTGCTTATTAGGGATTAAATTTTAAGTGGATAGTTATGGATTGTGATAAACCAGAGTAATTATTAACTCACTTTAATTATTTTTATTCTCTTGATAACTATTTTGACTCAGATAGAGCTTCTTCAAATAGGGCACTTTTTTCGTTATTTTCTCAAGAAAATGTTTATCAAACTTGAGTATTTTAGTTATATTTCCGGGCATTTCCCGGCACTTTCCTTTTCTATAGTAGAAAGGTTATTTTCTATAGCTTCACGAATTCTTGAAAATCGATCGTGGAAATTCGCGGTTTTCCGTGATATTCAGGTTCGTTTAGGAATTAGCAAAAAAGTGATATTTTATATACGAGTACGTGATTATTTCGATTTTGAATTTCTTGAATTTTGTTTTAGAGCCATCGTGCATCATTAAAATAACTCGAGAAGTCTGTTTAAAATTATGAAACAGCAAAATTTTCCGAATATTAAAAAAAACATGAGATTTTATAGGAAATTTGCCTTTTACACTATAACATTTACTCAGACGAACAAATAAAGGAAATAAAGCACAAAAATTCGCATTTTAATTTCGAATTGAAAAGAAGATGGATATCAGCACACAAGAAAGAGGAAACATTAATTTCTTAAGAAAAATAGCAATTGACTTGAAGGGATATTCACAATTCCTAAGATAGTGAGTCTAACAGGAAGGCCAACAAAAACATTTCAAGATTTGAACGAGAGAAGCAAAAAAAGGAAAGCAGAGGTTTTACATGCCAGTAGAGATATGGGTGTCCTGAGTTAAGCTGCATAAGCGAAGTTAGGGACTGCAGGGAGAAGAGATGATTGTAAAGTACATGGAAATAATCAATTCTCCAAAGTGGGCAGGAAAACTATAAGAGAACATACTCTCATGTTCTTCAGAAAGACAAAGCACAATCATCAGTATTAAGAACAATGATCATATTTGTTTAACCTGGTTTTCTAAAACACAATGTTACATAATATGGAACACCGACAAAAACATTTATCCTTGCTACAGTGTGCTAAAAAGGGAAACATGGATTGGTATCCGGATAAAGAATCATATCATGTTACTGACACTTTTACTGCAATTAATTTACAACAATTGTTGGATTTTACTATTACACGACTGCTGACATTTAGAAGAAGTAGTACAGACTTTAAATGAAGAAGAAAATACATCATTGGTGCTAATTTGCAACTGGGGTTGTGACAGATCGCATCAAACTCAATATATGTCAACAAGAAATTTCAGTATTATGCTGACTCAGATAGAAATATATTTTTAGAGTTATTTTGTGCTACTTCAATTAATTTTAGCACAAATAAAAATAATGATAGTCGCGAAACCTACACCTGCTTAACAGATTATTGCTAATTTCAGATCGTGTTCAAACTGGTAGGCCTATAAGGCCACAACTTATAGAAAACGCAGAATTTTTAAGGAAACTTCAGAAATTATACTTCCAGTCAAATCTGGAAAAGATACAGCTGAATCTGAGAATTAATTCTCAGAGCAGGTGAAAATATATTCTGATAAAGAACTGTGACTCTGATCATCAAACTCGTCATCATAAAAGTGAACTTATGTAAGAATTTTTATATAAAGTTAGTATTTGGACTTAACCGCCTCCACATGAGCAAGTGAAAATTTAAAAGAATATCTTACAAAATTACACATGTACGTACTTGATATTGGACGTTCTGAACACAGATGCAATATTTATTGCTTACAGCAGTGCTCTTATTCAGGTATAGTTTCCCAAGTCTGATCATCTATCTATAGGAATTCTGCCCGAGGGCAGGTCTTTCACTGCAATCATAGCATCTTCATGCTATGCTTTGCAGCTTTACTAGGGAATTGACGTGTGGTAGCTTCCCGTTGCTTTCCACACCGGTGAAGGATGATGATGGTGATAATGATAAGGATGATGATCATATGATTTCGGGGACCGTTTGGGCCTTAAAGTTTTCCCGACATTTGTCTTACAGGTGAGAAAAAACCCCGATAAAAACCTCACCCAGAAAAACTGCCCCGACCGGGGATCGAACCCGGGTCCGCTGCGTGACAAGGCAGCACGCTACCTCGAGATCACAGCGGTGGACAATCTGATCATAGTGATTAATAATTGGACTCCATCATTTAAAAACGTAAAATACTAATTTTTCACTAAAATGTACTATATTTCTCTTAAAATACAACTAATTTAGTAAGAGGGCACATTTAGACTCAATTGAATTGCAAAAATAATTTTGGCCGCCTAAATCGGCAAAATACCCCACTGTGCACCGGTACCGTACACTGGCCGAAATTTCATGAGAATATTTCTTATCCTTCGGGGCGAAAACCAGAGGGCGTATTGTAGATCTGCAGAAGGCAGTATATTTAGACCTGAATCATTATCACTGTTTTAAAAGTTTGATTGCTTCCGTGTCAATTATAATCGACTGAATATCTACGACCGTCCGTTGGAGAAATAAAGTGAAGGCCTAAGTCCCGCATCGTGCCTTAGCGCATAACTACGAGAGAGCGCTGGTTCCAGTCCCCATGGGAGAAAAATGATTTAATGAAATTTCAATCAACTTATAGGACAGCATCGCATTGTGAGGAAATCGGGTAGCTACTATAAATAGCTGCCCGAGCTTGAGAAAACGAGCTTATAACGCCTGACAAAACCGGTATGCTGGCCGAGTGGTTGACACGTGTAGATGTGATGCCAGAAGTTGTCTAGTAAGCCAAGGACCTTCTAGGTCTGTCATGCAGTGAAGTTAGAGAACAACGACTATTGTATTTTAACCATTGATGTAGGCCTAATTGTGAGTGGAGATGAAAAATCAAACTATTAACACTTCCAGAATAGTACAAATTGAATAAATCATTTTAAACTATCAGTGAAACAACAAATTTCAACAACTAACTCACTGGCTCTATCGAACCCGTAGGTTCATGGCCGCGCGGTCATAAACTCTCTATACATTCTTATCTTGAGCTAATGTTTTCCAGTCATCCCCTGTATAATCTATTTCCTTCAAATCATAGTTAATGTTATTCTCCCACCTCATTCTTGGTCTACCAACTAGGAGTTTTCCCTCTGGTTTTACTACAAAGAGATTTCCATGCCCCTCTTTCTTTCCCATTTGTGCCACATGTTCTACCCATTGCAGTCTATGAGACTTAACTATTCTTATTATATCTGGTTTCCTATAAAGATCATGTAGCTCACTGTTACGAAGTCTTCTCTATTGACTGACTGTTCATCTCTCTTTTGTCCACACGTTTTCCTAAGAACTTTTTTCTCAAAACTCGTAATCTTTTCTGCTCCCTTAAAGTAAGAGTCCATGTTTCGCATCCATATAATATAACTGGAAGAATAACAGTTTCATATATACTCAGTTTAATGCTTTTTTGAAAGAAGTTGGGACAAGAGTCCCTGTAATATATAATAGCATGCTTTTCCAGAGTTTAGTCTATGTTTAATTTCTTTGTTCATCTCATTCCTATTTGTAATTATTGTGTCTAGATATTTGAATTCAGCCACTTCTTCAAAATTTCCCTCATTTGTCATTGACTATCCATTTCCATTATACAATGTATTTCTATGTGTGAAAATGCAACAACAGCAACAATGTTAACAAATGCTGTTTTACTGTATTTTACATCAATCTGATTATTATCATAGAAAGTCAGCAGTGGAGGCGGAATTTAGTGACATGGAATTATATAAAATAAACATGAAAAAGAAAATCACCAGTTATGTTAAAAAATAATAATACTGCTTCTAACAAATAGTGATTTTTTAAAATGATACCAGTAATAATTCCTTAAGTGTTTTCATATCGAAGTATCTGAGTTGTTCTCCACTTCTAACTTTTTCTTCATTTTCTTCTTCTGCGAAATCAAAACTCTGATAATTCTCTTCCAGAGACTTCTGTAACCATTTCTTCTTTGGTCTTCTCAGTTTCTGTCCCATATTATTACATTATACAGCAGGTATCTTTGGTGTTCCGTAAATGTGCTTCCTCTCTATAATGGCCAAACGAACTAAGCCTCAATAAATTATTTCGTTTCATTATCAGATCAATCTCCAAATTAGATCTGATCCTCCAAATTCCATTATCCCATAATGACCCATGTATAAGTCTAATATATATTTTTTAAATATTCGTAATGCGTTTATATAAAGAATTTTAATTCAAACCTTAGTGATGCCTCATTTTGACTATTGTGACGTTCTACTAACTGACATAAGTGACGGACTGTCGAACAAACTGCAGCGTGTCCATAATATGTGTATCAGATTCATATTTAATGTCCGAAAATGCGATCACATTTGTCCATTTTTCCATGACTTGTCATGGCTACATCTAAAAGAGAGAAGAAATTACACTGTCTAATTCTCTTATTTATGATCCTACATAACTCGACTCTAAATTATTTATCATCTCGTTTCCAGTATCTATCCTCCAACCATAACTTAAACACAAGATCACAACATAGTCTCCTGCTTAATATACCGCAACATAGGACATCACTTCACACCATATCATATACTATTTTCACTTCTCGCAACTGGAATTCCCTACCACAAGAAATAAGGGCCGCCGGATATTGGCATCTTTTAAAAGAAATCTAAATTTATATTTGCTCTAACCTCGACTTTATCATTACCCAGTGAAATGTAGGGCCTACACATGTTAATTGGTGTTTCTCGTATAATTTATCATATTTATATTATTATTATTATTATAAGTATTATTATTGTTATTATCGTATAAAATGTTGTTTGTGCATGAAATTTACATTGCAACATTTAACATATTTTTAAGGCTTCATAATTAGTATAGTGCATATCTATATTTGTCAAATATTTATTTGTATTTGTGCTGGTTGAGTGGAAGAGAAGGCATTAACTCTGCCAGAATAGGCTATATAAAACATTATTACTATTATTATTATTATTATTATTATTATTATTATTATTATTATTACTAACCTCTATTCATTAAAGATGTTTCAGCTGTATATGCTACAGCAGGTCGAATTGAAGTTTTATATATTTTAATATTTGTTGAATTCGTTATTCATCTTCACTTTAGTAGCTTCAAATTTACAAAATATGCTATATTTCATATTATTATTATTATTATTATTATTATTATTATTATTATTATTATTACTAACCTCTATTCATTAAAGATGTTTCAGCTGTATATGCTACAGCAGGTCGAATTGAAGTTTTATATATTTTAATATTTGTTGAATTCGTTATTCATCTTCACTTTAGTAGCTTCAAATTTACAAAATATGCTATATTTCATATTATTATTATTATTATTATTATTATTATTATTATTACTAACCTCTATTCATTAAAGATGTTTCAGCTGTATATGCTACAGCAGGTCGAATTGAAGTTTTATATATTTTAATATTTGTTGAATTCGTTATTCATCTTCACTTTAGTAGCTTCAAATTTACAAAATATGCTATATTTCATATTATTATTATTATTATTATTATTATTATTACTAACCTCTATTCATTAAAGATGTTTCAGCTGTATATGCTACAGCAGGTCGAATTGAAGTTTTATATATTTTAATATTTGTTGAATTCGTTATTCATCTTCACTTTAGTAGCTTCAAATTTACAAAATATGCTATATTTCATATTATTATTATTATTATTATTATTATTATTATTATTACTAACCTCTATTCATTAAAGATGTTTCAGCTGTATATGCTACAGCAGGTCGAATTGAAGTTTTATATATTTTAATATTTGTTGAATTCGTTATTCATCTTCACTTTAGTAGCTTCAAATTTACAAAATATGCTATATTTCATATTATTATTATTATTATTATTATTATTATTATTACTAACCTCTATTCATTAAAGATGTTTCAGCTGTATATGCTACAGCAGGTCGAATTGAAGTTTTATATATTTTAATATTTGTTGAATTCGTTATTCATCTTCACTTTAGTAGCTTCAAATTTACAAAATATGCTATATTTCATATTATTATTATTATTATTATTATTATTATTATTATTATTATTATTATTATTATTATTATTATTACTAACCTCTATTCATTAAAGATTGTTTCAGCTGTATATATGCTACAGCAGGGTCGAATTGAAGTTTTATATATTTTTAATATTTGTTGAATTCGTTTATTCATCATCTTCACTTTAGTAGCTTCAAATTTACAAAATATGCTATATTTCATATTATTATTATTATTATTATTATTATTATTATTATTATTATTATTACTAACCCTCTATTCATTAAAGACGGTTCATCTGTATTTTCAGCTGTATATGCTACAGCAGGTCGAATTGAAGTTTTATATATTTTAATATTTGTTGAATTCGTTATTCATCTTCACTTTAGTAGCTTCAAATTTACAAAATATGCTATATTCATATTTATTATTATTATTATTATTATTATTATTACTGACCTCTATTCATTAAAGATGTTTCAGCTGTATATGCTACAGCAGGTCGAATTGAAGTTTATATATTTTAATATTTGTTGAATTCGTTATTCATCTTCACTTTAGTAGCTTTCAATTTACAAAAATTGCTATATTTCATATTATTATTATTATTATTATTATTATTATTATTATTAACTAACCTCTATTCATTAAAGATGTTTCAGCTGTATATGCTACAGCAGGTCGAATTGAAGTTTTAGTTTATATTTTTAATATTTGTTGAATTCGTTATTCATCTTCACTTTAGTAGCTTCAAATTTACAAATAATGCTATACTTTCATATTATTATTATTATTATTATTTATTATTATTATTATTATTATTATTATTATTATACTAACCTCTATTCATTAAAGATGTTTTCAGCTGTATATGCTACAGCAGGTCGAATTGACGTTTTATATATTTTAATATTTGTTGAATTCGTTATTCATCTTCACTTTAGTAGCTTCAAATTTACAAAATATGCTATATTTCATATTATTATTATTATTATTAGTTAATTATTATTATTATTATTATTACTAACCTCTATTCATTAAAGATGTTTCAGCTGTATATGCTACAGCAGGTCGAATTGAAGTTTATATATATTTTAATATTTGTTGAATTCGTTATTCATCTTCACTTTAGTAGCTTCAAATTTACAAATATATGCTATATTTCATATTATTATTATATTATTATTATGATTATTATTATTATTATTATTACTAACCTCTATTCATTAAAGATTGTTCAGCTGTATATGCTACAGCAGGTCGATTGAAGTTTTATATATTTTAATATTTGTTGAATTCGTTATTCATCTTCACTTTAGTAGCTTCAAATTACAAAAATATGCTTATATTTCATATTATTATTATTATTATTATTATTATTATTATTATTTTATTATTATTACGAACCTCTATTCATTAAAGATGTTTCAGCTGTATATGCTACAGCAGGTCGAATTGAAGTTTTATATATTTTAATATTTGTTGAATTCGTTATTCAATCTTCACGTTAGTAGCTTCAAAATTTACAAATATGCTATATTTCATATTATTATTATTATTATATTATTATTATTATTATTATTACTAACCTTTTCATTAAAGATGTTTCAGCCTGTATATGCTACAGCAGTCGAATTGAAGTTTTTATATATTTAATATTTTTGAATCGTTTTCATCTCACTTTAGTGCTTCAAATTTACAAAATATGCTATATTCATATTATTATTATTATTATTATTATTATTATTATTATATTTAACACCTCTATCATTAAAGATGTTTCACTGTATATGCTACAGCAGGTCGAATGAATTTTTATATATTTAATATTGTTGATTCGTTATTCATCTTCCTTTAGTAGCTTCAAATTTACAAATATGCTATATTTCATATTATTATTATTATTATTATTATTATTAATTATTATTTACTAACCCTATTCATAAAGTGTTTCAGCTGTATATGCGACAGCAGGTCGAATTGAGTTTTATATTTTAATATTGTTGATTCGTATTCATCTTCACTTTAGTAGCTTCAAATTTACAAATATGCTATATTTCATATTATTATTATATTTATTATTATTATTATATTATTATACTAACCTCTATTATTAAAGATGTTTCAGCTGTATAGCTACAGCGGTCGAATTGAGTTTTATATATTGAAGAATTGTTGAATTCGTTATTCATCGTCAACTTTAGTAGCTTCAAATTTACAAAATATGCTATATTTCTATTATTATGATTATATTATTATTATTATTATACTAACCTTATCATTAAAGATGTTTCAGTGTATAGCTACGCAAGGTGAATTGAAGTTTTAATATTTATATTGTTGAATTCGTATCATCTTCATTAGTAGCTTCAAATTACAAAAGATGCTATATTTCATATTATTATATTATGATTATTATTATTATTATTAATAACCTCTATCATTAAGAGTTTAGCTGATATGCTACAGCAGGCGAATGAAGTTTTATATATTTTAATATTTGTTGAATTCGTTTCTCTTCACTTTAGTGCTTCAAAATTTACAAAATATGTATTTTCATATTATTATATATTTATTATTATTATTATTATTATTATTATTATATTATTAGTACTAACCTCTATTCATAAAGATGTTTCAGCTGTATATGCTACAGCAGGTCGAATTGAAGTTTATATATTTAATATTTGTTGATTCGTTATTCATATCCTTTAGTAGCAAATTTACAAAATATGCTATTTTCATATATTATTATTAATTATTTTATGATATTATTATTTTATTATAAATCTATTCATTAAAGATGTTTCAGCTGTATATGCTACAGCAGGTCGAATGAAAGTTTTGATATTTTAATATTGTTGATTCGTTATCATCTTCACTTTAGTAGCTTCAATTACAAAATATGCTATATTTCAATTAGTATTATTATTATATATTATTATTATTACTAATCTATCCAGTAAAAGATGTTTAGAGTCATGCACAAGCAGGTCGAATTGAAGTTGTATATATTTTAATATTTGTTGAATCGTTATTCATCTTCCTTTAGTAGCTTCAAATTACAAAATATGCATATTCATAGTATTATTATATTATTATTATTATATTATTATTATATTACTAACCTTTTCATTAAAGATGTTCAGCTGTATATGATACAGCAGGCGAATTGAAGTTATATATTTAAAATTTGTTGAATTCGTTATTATCTTCACGTTATAGCGTCAAATTACAAAATATGCTATATTTCATATTATTTATAATTATTAGTATTATGATTATTATTATTATTACAAACTCATTCATTAAAGATGTTTCAGCTGGAAAGGCTACAGCAGGTCGAATGGAAGTTTTATAATTTTAATATTTGTGAATTCGGTATCATCGTACGTTAGTGCTTCAAATTTCAAAAAATAGCTAGATTCATATTATGATTTATTATTATTATTATTATATTATTATATTTATTATTACTAACCTCTATCATTAAAGACGTTTCAGCTGGATATGCTACAGCAGTCGAATTGAAGTTTATATAGTTAAATTTGTGAATTCGTTATTCATTTCACGTAGTAGCTTCAAATTTACAAATACATATTTCATATTATATTATTATTATTATTTATTATTATTAGTATTATTATATATTATTATTATTAACTAACCTCTATTCATTAAAGATGTTTCGCTGTATAATGCTTACAGCAGGTCGATGCAGTTTTATATATTTTAATATTTGTTGAATTCGTTATTCATCTTCACTTTAGTAGTCTTCAAATTTACAAATTGCTATATTTCATCTTATTAATTATTATATTATTATTATTTTTATTATTATTTCTTATTACCTAACCTCTATCAATTAAGATGTTTCAGCTGTATATGCTACAGCAGTCGAATTGAATTTTTAATATATTTTAAAATATTTGTTGAATTCGTTATTCATCTCACTTAGTAGCTTCAATTTACAAAAGATGCTATATTTCATATTCTTATTTTATTAATTAGTATTATTATTATTATTATTATTATTATTATTTTATTACTAACCAACCTCTATTCATTAAAGTGTGTTCATTCTGTATATGCTACACAGGTCGATTGAATTTATAATTTTAATATTTGTTTGAATTCGTTATTCATCTTCACTTTGTATCTTCAAATTACAAATATGCTTATTTCATATTATTATTATTATTATTTTATTATTATTATTATTTATATTATTACTAACCTCTATTCATTAAGATGTTTCCGCTGATATGCTACAGCAGGTCGCATTGATTTTTTATATATTTTTAATTTTGTGAATTCGTTATTCATCTTCACTTTAGTATCTCAAATTGACAAAATATGCTAGATTTCATATATTTTATGCTTATTAATTATTATTATTATTATTATTATTATATTATTACACCCTCTATTCATTAAAGATGTTTCGCTGTCTCTAGGCTACACAGGTCGATTGAAGTTTGTATATATTTTAATTATTTGTTTGAAATTCGTTATTCATCTTCACTTTAGTAGCTCAAATTTACAAAATAATGCTATATTTTCATATTATTATTATTAGTATATTATTCTTTAATTAAAATTATTATTATTATTATTATTATTATTATTATATTATTATTACTAACCCTATTCATTAAAAGATGTTTCAGCTGTATATTCTAACAGCAGGTCGAATGAGTTTTATATATTTTAATTATTTGTTGAATTCCGTTATTCATCTTCACTTTAGTAGCTTCAATTTACACAATAATGCTCTATTCATATTATTTTATTAGTATTATTATTAAGTATTATTATTATTACTAACCTCTATTCATTAAAGATGTTTCAGCTGTATATGCTACGCAGGTCGCTTGAAGTTTTATATATATATTTTAATATTTGTTAATTCGTTATTCATCTTCACTTTAGTAGCTTCAAATTTACAAAAATGCTATATTTCATATTATTATTATTATTATTATTTATTATTATTATTCTTAGTATTACTAACCCTTTCATTAAGATGTTTTCACTGTTATGCCTACAGCAGGTCGAAATGAAGTTTTATTATTTTTAATCTTTTGTTGAATTCTTTTTCATCTTCACTTTAGTAGCTTCAAATTTACAAAATATGCTATATTTCATATTATTATAATATTTTATTATTATTATTATTATTATTATTAGCTAACCTCTATTCATTAAAGAGTTCAGCTTTATATGCCTACAGCGGTCGAATTGAATTTTTATATATTTTAATATTTTTGAATTCGCTATTCATCTTCACTTAGTGCTCAAATTTACAACTTGGAGTAGCAAGGTTTAAATGAAGATATCCAAAAATACCAACAAGAATGGAAAAATCATCTGAGAAGAATGTCAAAATAGACTCCACAATTGGCATTCCACTATATCCCCGAACTGGACATAGGACCAAGGAAGACCAAAACATCGTGGAAAGAATCACGACCATCTTCGCTAAGTTTAACCGTAACAGGCCACATGCCTAAAACGAATTTGTTCAATGATGCGGATGATAAATTTACTAAAAGCTATATTTCATATTTATGATTATTATTATTGTTATTATTAACTCTATTATTATTATTATTATAACCTCTAATTCATTAAGATGTTTCAGCTGTATATGCTACCGCAGGTCTAATTGAAGTTTTAATATATTTTAATATTTGGTTGAATGCGTTATCATCTTCACTTTTAGAGAGGCTTCAAATTTCAAAATATGCTATATTTTCATATTATTATATTATTATTATTAGTTTATTATTATTATTATTATTATTATTATTACTCACCTCTATTCTTAAAGAATGTTTTGTCAGCTGTATATCTACAGCAGGTCGCATTGAGTTATATATTTTAATATTTGTTGAATCCGCGTTATTCATCTTCACTTTAGTAGTTCACAAA